>RCUC01057314.1:0-13390 GCA_003697995.1 Taxidea taxus jeffersonii | reverse complement strand
TATCCTTTAGGTAGATACCTACTAATACAATTGCCAGATCATAGGGTAGTTCTATTTTTAACTTTTTGAGGAACCTCCATACTGTTTTCCAGAGCAGCTGCAACAGTTGTGTTCCCACCAACAGTGTGGGAGGGTTCCCCTTTCTTCGCATCCTTGCCAACATCTGTCGTTTCCTGTATTGTTAATTTTAGTCACTTGCTGGGGAGTTTTTATCCAAGTTCACTATAGCCTTAAATAAGATAAACCTTTCTGTTACTTTTCATCTGATATTAGTCAAAAGTCAGTAGCCAAGATAAAGGCCACTAGTCCTTTACTGGACATAAGTTGCCTACATGGTTAAAAAAGGAAACATTAGCACTCTTCATGTTAAAAGTGATAGACAGTATACCATTTAGAACAAAAATTAGGACTAAGCTTGATGACTTAGCATATAGTTTTTAAAATTTTGTAAATATAAATGTAAGTTCATCTAGACTTTCTCGACTACCGTGGTTCCCTAACTTCTGTTTTTGTTCAGTCACTGTAATAGACCGTGTAACCTGCAGGAACTCCTTGCCGTGATGGAAAGTTGACCACAGGAATGCTGAGAAAGTCTACTATTTTATATGAATTTATATAAACTAGCCCAGAAAGTAGATAAGAAAACTTTAAAAAATTGTTATTATAGATTACTGTTACAAATATGGAAGAACAAAATTTAATTGCTGCGCTCAAGATCCCAGAACTCATAAACCATAGGCCTTCTGTTTCCATCAGTAAGAATTAACGGTCCTTGTTTACAAAGGGCACTGAACACAGGCACTTTCTGTAAATAATGCATGAGGTTTGGATGCCATAATTTCTGTTTTGCAGAGAGGAAACTTTTCTTGAAAGAGATTAAGTAACCCTCCAGAAGTCACACTAACAATGAGTAGAGGACTTGCAGTTTGAACCCAAAAGTGACGATCAACTCTCATATGGGAGGTAGTTGTGCTCCCACCTATCCCCTTTCTCCGCATTTGCACACAATGTGTACAGATGTGAGGAAAAATGGATGAAAAAGATTTTTTTAAGATTTTTTAAAAAATTTATTTATTTGACAGAGATCACAAGTAGGCAGAGAGGCAGGCAGAGAGAGAGAGAGAGAGATAAGGAAGCAGACTCCCCGCTGAGCAGAGAGCCCGATGGGGGGCTCGATCCCAGGACCCCGGATCATAACCTGAGACGAAGGCAGAGGTTTTAACCCACTGAGCCACCCAGGCACCCCTGGTTGAAGAATTTTAATACACCATGACCTATTTATTATTTTTCCCCTGATGTCTTAATTAGGATCCTTGGTTGCCATAGAATGAAAGGAGATGGACAGCTTCAGGTGACTGGGTAGGAGAATATGGATGAATCAGGCTTCGGGTGTGTAGAAACTCAGACCTTGAAGCCAGCACTCTGTGACTTAGCTCTCCCTCTCTCCATGGTGACCTCATTCTTGCTGTTGAACATGGTTGGCATGCATGGGCATCTCTTCAGTTTTGTACTGTTCCAGCAAGCCATCCTCAGGGAAAGAGTGAGTTTCTTTTCTCCTCTCCTCTTCCCTTTTGGGGTGGAGGGAGAGAGGTTGGAACCCCCATTTGTAAAATTTCAGGGAAGGGCCCTTGACTGGCTTGGTGTCCTTCATTCTTCCTTGGGCACCATGCCTGGGTGGCACTGAAGTGTCCTTTAGACCAAATGAATAAGCATGAACACATCCCAAAAGTAAAAGGCTGCTGGCCAGACCAAATCTGTTGGCAAGTTGACGTTCTTACTAACTTTACACCACCTTTAATGAGTATCCGTGACCTTTTACAATAGATCTGAACTCGGTATAGCTTGAGACTTGTGTGTTTTCATTTTCTTTTACCAGCTTCTGTTTAGAAAAAACTTTTAGGAGCTCCATTCCCTTTCTTCAGCCAATCAGGGCTGTTTATCCATTATTAAATTAAAAGTGTCAGATGTACAGTTGACTGTGAACTACAGTTCCTAAGTTAAAACTCTGAGAAGATTCACTACTTGTCTATATTTAGCTTGAGAGGCTTAGTTCTGGAAAAAACACCCAGAAGTAAATTCTCACAATTACGTCTACTTAGTTCTGTGAAAAGAATTTACTCTGATGAGGGTCTAGAGTTACCTACGACAAAGGAAGCATGAACAATGTTTGTAACATGTCTCGTTGGTGTTGTAAGGGTGCCCACTCATTTTTTAATTGCTTTTTAAAACATTTTGTGACTTTCACTTTGAGTCTTCCTGGAAGTGTAACATTTCGGCCGCTTTTGTAATTAGAGCTTTTCACACTGATCCCATGGGGCAGGTATCTGTAATCACGATCAAGAATATAGTTGCTCTCCACATAAAGAGATCCTTGATTTTTCACTTAAGACACCATCGATTGTAATACGCACATTTATTTTATATACACCTAACAAAGGGAAAAGCCCACTGACAGTTTTAAGATGAATCATAGTTTCAAAGTTATTAAATGTGATAAAATTACACTTCATAGAGTGAATGATAGTAGTTCCTATATCTGGTTTTGTGGTCTGTGAGTTCATGGATGACATTTGCTTTCTGTCATCTTCTGCCTGTCAGGACACTTTTCTTTTCCTTTTTCTAAAGATTTTTTAAAAATTCATTTGGCAGTGGGGAGAGAGAGAGGTAGAGATGATCGGGCAAGCAGGGGAAGTGGCAGAGCAGAGGGAGAAGCAGACTTCCCACTGAATGGGTTGCCAGATGCAGGGTTCCATCCCAGGACCCCAAGATCATGACCTGAGCTGAAGTTAGAAGCTTAACTGACTGAACCCCTCTAGGTGCCCCTTTCAGAACACTTTCAGTACCAGTCATCAGTCCTCCCCAGGTTCCCTAGCATTCTGTGCTCTTCCCTATGAAACCAGGCAGCCTCCCCCTCCTCCATACTAAGTAGCCAGCACTCAGCTGGAATGCACTGATTGGTCTATCTAGATTGAGACCCTCAGCTTTCAGCTCTTTGATTGGATCTATTAACATCTAAAAGACAACCCCTCCCTCCCCAAGGCCCATGCTTATTGGGTATTTTTTATTTTCCCTCCTTATTGCAAATTGTATATTTCTTTTTTTCTTTTTTTTTTTTTTAAAGATTTTATTTATTTATTTTGACAGACAGAGATCACAAGTAGGCAGAGAGGCAGGCAGAGAGAGAAGGGGGATGCGGGGCTCGATCCTAGGACCCTGAGATCATGACCTGAGCTGAAGGCAGAGGCTTTAACCCATTGAGCCACCCAGGTGCCCCACAAATTGTATATTTCTGTTTTTGAAATTTACTTAGCTCTTACATGTCATTTCCCCACCCCACCTGCCCCTTGTTTCCTTCAAATGCCCTGTTTAGATAATGGGAACTCGTTTAGCAGGTCCTGGTCTGCATATCTTGGAATGCAGTGCTTGACAGGACTGTGTATGATTTGGAAAAGAGAGCTCTATTTTTTGTCTCTGTACATAGGGCTTTTATGACTCTTAACCCCAGGAATGGTCCTATCCTTGCACACTTGATCCCTCAAATTACAGAAAGGGCTTTGTACCCCTTCCAGCTGATTGAAAAATGGAAGGAAACTGTTCTTGTCCTAGAATGGGAATTCCAGGCCCGAGGGCCTGCTAGGGACCTGGCAGGAAACACAAGGGAGCAAGCCTGGCTAGGAGACATTATGGGGAGAGGACAGTAGAAGGACATTTGCTATGTAAACCCACTTGCTACGCAGAGGGGTTGGTCACTGTCTACTGTCCATTCTTGCCCTGCAGAATGTAGGCCTGTTACTCCATTTCTTTTTTTTTTTTTGTGGAGAATTAGTTTGATAAGTCCTATGGCATCCGTATAAATAGAAAGCATTTGGCTGCTTCTGCTTTCCATTGAGGAAGCTAAGAAATAAATGGACAAAGGCTTGGTTGCCTCAGTCCCATATTGACTCGGACACAAGCTAGTGCCCATGAATACTAACACATCTGAAGACAGGATGTATGGCTTATAGGTTCTCTCCCTGGTGACCGACCCTTTCACACTAGTGCCCTGTGGTGCTAGGGCTGCAGCCCTTCAAACCACAGATCCGGACGTTGGGAAAGGGGACTTCCTTCTTCCGTTTGACTTCCTCTTCTTATCAACAGCAGTTTTTCACCAGAAGCAGAGAGGTTAGGTCCGGCCACTTCCAGAATGAGCTGAGCATGGCCCGTGGTCCCTACCTGTAACCCCAACTCTCCTCTCTGTGTTCTCCTGGCCCAGTTGCTGGCTGCTGTCTGCAGACTGCAGGCACAGTCTGTCTGTCATCCTCCGTGTGCCCTTCGCCTCGGCAGTTCTCCATTTCCTGTTCAGCCCTATTTTCTACATTAAATTACCTCTGTTTAAATGTCTAGTGAGGTTTCCCATCTTCTAAATCAATCCTGACTGCCTGAGACGTTTGAAATCTGCCAAGTCTATTATGAAACCTGCTCATACGCATTCACTGATGGGTCAGTCTCATTTTTCTTATCTTTTGGTCATTTGGATATTTCTGTCTGGTTCAGTTTGTTGTCTGCTATTTCCTAAGGCTGCTATAACAATTAATATAAACTGGTGACTTAAATAGTAGGAGTTTATTGTCACAGAGTTCCAGGGTTAGAAGGCTAAAGTCCGGGTGTCAACTGGGCTGTGCTCTCTGAAGGTTGTAGGGAAGAATCTTGCCCTGCTTTTTCCAAGCTGGCAATCTGTGGTTTTCCTTGGCTTGTTACCTACATCACTCCTAATTTCTGCCTGTGTCTTCATGTGACCTTAAGTGGATTTAGGACTTGCTCTAGTCTAAGTATGACTTTCTCTTAACTAATCAGCCCGAATGTGGGGAGACCATATTTAACCCAACATAGTTACCTACTCCTTTGATAAATATGGTTATGGCTGGAGATGTTAGCAAGTGTAAATTATATAGATTGTTCCTGCTACAGCCCAGTGGCTATGTACCTAGTCCCCATGTAGTTTGATATGTAATGACACTTGGGACAGGATAGTAAAGGTGGAACAGAAACATTATGGGAAGGCATCCTTCACTGCTAGTGCAGGAAGAGAAGGCATCCCAGGCCATGGATAGTCCATGAGCATTCCAGGGTGACCCCAGTGCCACCTCTGATCTTAAGCCTCACAGGGATTAGGGCAGAGAATGCCTTGAGCAGTTAGCCCACGGCACCCACGGGTGGTTTGGGGCCAGCTGCAGTGTGGGTGTGACTTTCATACCATTGGCGTGTCCTCTTGATTGAGAGGATTAAGGGGGTGTTCCCAGTTCTAAGTGACAAAATGAGTCACAACTGTTGAATAGAAAGCATATTTGTACAAATAAGACTGCTCATGTATTGATTCCCTTTCTGTGAAATATTCAGAATAGACAGCAGTGTAGAGACCAAGCAGAATATGGTTGCCATGGGGGAGTGGAGGGGAGATGGAGAAAGACTGCCTAACCAGTATGGAAGCTTCCTTTCAATGATGGAAGTGTTCGGAGCTAGATGGTTGTGGTGCTTACACAATTATGGAATGTGCTAAATGTCAATAATCGTACACTTTATGTTCTATTTTACCAGAATTTAAAAGCAAAATGGGTTAAATGTAAGTAGGTCTAGGAACATGACCATACCTGTATGACGGGAGTTAGGTGGGATGAAGGAAAAGGTGCTTGTGGTCTTAACTGCAATGTTTCTCAGCTGAGCACTGTTAGTAACCTCGGATGTTTTACTCTGTGAGCTCCTGTGCTGAGCTCCCTCCATGTATTAACCTGTCTTTTCCTCCAATTGCCCGAGGTTGCAGAAGGCAAGGCACTTTGGGGCCTTCCAAGTAGTAGGACGTGGAACTAGGGTTCGAAACTGGGTTACCTGACTCCTAGGATGACCGTCCAGCCTGCTTTGCCCAAAATGGCCTCAGTTATAGATGTGCTCCACAGGCTGGAAACCCTTGGTCCAGGGCATACTTCAGGTTGGTCACCCATGAGCAGTTCCTGAACCCAGACCAGGCTCTGGACCCTCTGTGCTTCTCTAGGCCCCTCCAGTTGTGGGACACATACCCTAAGACCTGTTGCATCATCAGTAGTTTGGAATCCCTGATTTAATACCTCAGTATCTCAAATAAATCCTTGTGGCTTTTCAAAACACATCATGTAATATTAATGAAAACACTGGGCCTTCTGTCTTGATTAATTTTTTATGAGCAATAATACCTTCGATTAGACTGGCTGATTTACCTAGGGCTGGTGGGACAGAGTGGGGCTTGTGGTGGTGCGGGGATGGTCTGGCACGGCGTGCATGGTTTCTCTGGCAGACCAGACAGTATCCCCAGTATCGCTTGGGGTTGGAATGAGCTGTGCTGCTAATGACTTGACAGGAACATGGTGGCCAACTGCTGGCCTGTGGCTATGATGCACCTTGCCCTGAGTGCTGTGCCAACCTGCAGGGTTTACCCCCGAGGCGAGGAAGGCCAGAAAGTCTGTGGGAAGTGGTTCATGTGCCGGGCGTGGTAGTACATTTCACATCCAATCCTTGTTCCCCATTTTTCAGCTTGGACCCAACTACACTGGTTTCACTGTGTCAGAGTAGCTCCTAATAGGGCTGACATTCACCATGTCAGTGCCATTTCCCTCACAAAGAACCCCCGCATTTGCCAGCAGCTCCTTTGGTTACTGTCAGATGCCAAGCTCTCCTTGCAGGCTGAAGTCCAGGGAAGAGGATCAAGTGGTCCTGGGGCTTCGGGAGTTAGGTCATCAGTGCTTTGCGTGAGGCGTGGAGGCCCTTCTGATGCCATCAGCTTGTTCTTGCTTTTCCAGCTGAGCATCGAGCAGGCCCAGACGGTGGCAGAGCAGGTGGAGATGAAGGCAAAGGTGGTACAGTCGGAGGTCAAAGCTGTGACGGCAAGGCACAAGAAGGCCCTGGAGGAGCGGGAGTGCGAGCTGCTGTGGAAGGTAATGGGCGCCCTTGGCTGGCCAGCAGAACTGCGGCAAAACCACAAGAATTCTCCTGTCAGATCCCAGATCCCGGCTCGAGGTTTAGAACACTTGGAGGTTTTTCCAGGAAGTTTGTTGGCAGGAAGGTGCAGGAGTCCCTGTAACATTGTGGGTGCCGTCCGAGCACTGAAGCCACAAGAAGGGTTTTTTTTGTTTGTTTGTTTGTTTTTTAATTTTTTTTTAAAAGATTTTATTTATTTATTTGACAGACAGAGATCCCAAGTAGGCAGAGAGGCAGGCAGAGAGAGGAGGAAGCAGGCTCCCCGCTGAGCTGAGAGCCCGATGTGGGGCTCCATCCCAGGACCCCGAGACCATGACCTGAGCCGAAGGCAGAGGCTTTAACCCACTGAGCCACCCCGGTGCCCCCACCAGAAGGTTTTTAAGGAGTAGTCAGGTGTCCAAGGCCCAGAAGGAGCCTCGTGTTTTATGTTGCGCACACTCGAGGCAGAAGGGGGCGCAGGCGAGGCGGTTGTGAAAGCAGGCTGCTGGGAAGTGTCCTGACTTTTGGTGTCCTGCTTGGTTGCACTTCCTGACTCCTTGTGAAAAACCAGTTTCCCACTAGAGAGGGCAGCAAGCAAATGCCCTTTCTTCTGTTAGCAGCAGGAAAGTACGGAGCAGGCTGATGTGTATCAGTTGGAAAGATGACTCTCCCCACCCAAGTCCTCAGCCCAGCATTTTCTTCTCTGGTCTTTACCCCCTGCCCCTGGAAGAGGGGAGACTGTGCTTATGAATGGACCAGTACCTTCAGCCACTTAGCTCTGTAATGACACTCTCTTAATGTGTGAATAGGACCATACACATAGCTCATTAAAAAGGGTGCACTTAGGTGTGTGCATGCTTGTTTTACTTATTTTTTAAGATTTTAATTATTTATTTGACAGACAGAGATCACAAGTAGACAGAGAATCAGGCAGAGAGAAAGGAGGAAGCAGGCTCCCTACCGAACAGAGAGCCTGATGCGGGGCTCGATCCCAAGACCCCAGGATTACGACCTGAGCCGAAGGCAGAGGTTTTAACCCACTGAGCTACCCAGGTGCCCCTGCATGCTTGTTTTAACCATCTGAACTATGTGAATGTAGAGATGGGATCTTAGTGTCTGAAAGCGATCCTCACCAATCACCATGCCCTAAAATGTTTTGGAAGGCTTTGTTGGGCTTTACGTTGCATTTTCCATTTAGTTAGCACATAACTAATTGCCCTCAGCGTCTGCTGACCTTTCAAAGAACATGGCTCAGTCTCCTTTTAACGAGAAGAGAAAAATCCTTGGATAGAAAAAGTTTTTCTAAGATTTAGGGACCCTGGGTGGCTCAGTGGGTTAAACCGCTGCCTATGGCTCAGGTCATGATCCCAGGGTCCTGGGATCGAGTCCCGCATCGGGCTCTCTGCTCGGCAGGGAGCCTGCTTCTCCCCTCCCCTCTCTGCCTGCCACTTTGCCTACTTGTGTGATCTCTGTCAAATAAATAAATAAAATCTTTAAAAAAAAATTAATCCCTTTTTAAAAAAATTTAAAAAATAAATAAAAAAATAAAGATTTAATTCAGCACATACTTCATGCAGGCACCTTTGTGGGCCTAACATGGTTTCCAGATGCTAACATGCCCCCACAGTCTGCCAGGGTTATGCCACCCACGAATGTTAATTATGACTGAGAGGGGGGCCCACTTTGTGCAACCTGAGAGCTCCCTGGTAAACTCTGCTGCAGACTTGCTCTTCTGGATTTACTGATGAAAAGGCCTTTGTGCAAAGGAGTTTCTGCAGATCTCACCTTAGGTACCCTCCCTCCTGTGAGGCTGACTCCTGTCCTCTCTCTAAAGGCACTTCTCTTTCAGGAGGCATGGAAAGCAAGTTTTGAGTCTTGGAGATGCAAATTGGGAAGAAGAGTCCTCTTTGTGTAATACACTTTGTTTCTGCTTCATTTCTAAAAACTTGTTCTCAGATAACCTCCAAAATATGCATGCTCATTCTGGACACACCTCAGTCATTGTCTCTGTTTTGTTATGGTACCTCGCCCCAATCCTGTGGGGGTTCCACTGTCTTTTACTGCTTACTGACTTTTCTGCCTCTCCCAGCAAAGCCTTCCTGTCTGTGCCCTCCCACGTCCTTGTTACACATCTTTTTTTCTTGCATTCTCATTACTGAAGATACTTGAGTGCCAGGGGACCCAGTTGCGGGTATCTAGATGTACTTCCTCATGCTTGTGGCTTAGAGATTTCCAGTGGACTTGGCTACCTTGTTGGATTAGCTGCAGCTGCCTAGTTGAGGAATCCATACCAAAGCCCAGAGCTTTGGCCCAATGAAAAACCAGAAGACAAAGCTTCTCTTTGATCTGTCCCCACGTGGGGCCCTCTGCACATAGATGTCCTGCTTCCAGAGAGGACAGATGGAAAAGCATGAATGGGTCAAAAAATCACATCATCTCTCCCTCACACACACACACACACCCGCCATCAAAATCTGACTGAAATCTGGGCCTCCCCAACAGTGGAGCTGTATTCTGAAATAGACTTTCTGTAGCATTCTGAGTAGTGGAGTTCTCAGCAGTCCTGGTTCTGTCTACAGAATGGCATGAATCAGGTGGGACACTCATTTATCCCCTTCACAGGGGAAATCACTTCTAATTGGGGGACTTCTCCTGATTTAATGCAAAAGAATGGAGAAGTGGCCCTGTTTCATTGGTCACAGAAAATCCCACCTTCCCAGATCATGGGTTTGAGAACTTCAGAAGCAGAATTATTTTAGCAGATTAGAATTCAGGGCTTCTCTGGAAATACTACAGGCCAGTGGTTCCAAAGACTTACTGTCTCCAAATTCGGTGTGTGTGTGGCCTTCAGGCTCCCTGTGAAGATAGAAGACCATGATGGGGTGTGGCAGGGCAGGGAGGTATGGGCTGTGATCTTAAATTAGGTTCTCACTCAATCCCTTCACTTTCTCCACACATAGTCTGTCTTCCTCCATCCCTCCTTCCCTCCCTTTCTTCTCTATTTCTCCCTTTTTCCCCTCTCTTGGAGAGTAGAGAGTGGGGCGAGGCAGGGCAATAGAGCGGAGGAGAAATCATTGAAGAGATCGGAGGCCCTGTGGCTACACTAATTCCACCCTTGGGGAGTGCTGCCTGGCCTTGTGCTCTAGTCCCCTGGGAAGTCTGCTGGTGAGGGCGAGGACCACATTCTGTACTGGTCATTACGCACCTCCAGTGTCTGGCACAAAGCAGGTGCTCAGTAAACATGTTATAGGACTGTTCTTAGCTTTTATATTTTATTTCTAAGTGACAGGAATAATAAAAGAACTCCCTGTATCCTTTCCCCCAGATAGACCAGTTATTTACATTTTGCCCCGTTTTCATCCTACTCTGATTCAAGTGGAGTAAATTGGTGTGTGGGAGACAGGATGCTTCTTTACCCCCTAACACTTTTGTGTTTATTTCCTCTGAGCAAAGATAGTCTGTTCCATCATCCCTGTTACTCAAAAGCAGGAAGTTCGGTCTTCACAGCATGCTGGGGTCTCGTCCCTCGGTCCCTAGTCAGTGTGCACCAGCATAATCTTTAATGGCAGCTGCCCCCAGTCCAGGATCCTATGCTGCAACTTGATGTCCTGTTTGTAGTCCTCTCTCGTAATTGGCACCATTCCTCGGCCTCCCTTTGTCCTTGGATCTTTGCCATTTTTGAAGAGTGCGGACCAGTGGTTTCTGTGGGCCCTGCCCTCACCTCCTCAGGGTGGGTCTGAGAGTGACTCCCTCATCGTCCTTGTCGGCTGGTATGTTGTTGTTTTTGCTTGTCTCAAAGCTTCCCTCCTGTCTCCCTGTTCTCCCCTCTCCAGGTGGAGAAGATCCGCCAGGTGAAAGCCAAGTCCCTGTACCTGCAGGTGGAGAAGCTGCGGCAGAGCCTCAACAAGCTGGAGAGCACCATCAGTGCCGTCCAGCAGGTGCTGGAGGAGGGCCGGGCGCTGGATGTCTTGCTGGCCCGGGACCGCATGCTGGCCCAGGTGCAGGAGCTGAAGACCGTGCGCAGCTTCCTGCAGCCCCAGGAAGACGACCGCGTCATGTTCACACCCCCTGACCAGGCCCTGTACCTCGCCATCAAGTCCTTCGGCTTCGTCAGCAGCGGGGCCTTCGCGCCACTCACCAAAGCCACGGGCGATGGCCTCAAGCGGGCTCTCCAGGGTAAGGTGGCCTCCTTCACAGTTATTGGCTACGACCATGATGGGGAGCCTCGCCTCTCCGGGGGCGACCTGATGTCAGCTGTGGTCTTGGGACCCGATGGCAACCTGTTTGGTGCTGAGGTGAGCGACCAGCAGAACGGGACCTATGTGGTGAGCTACCGGCCGCAGCTGGAGGGCGAGCACCTGGTGTCGGTCACCATGTGCAACCAGCACATCGAGAACAGCCCCTTCAAGGTGGTGGTCAAGTCGGGCCGCAGCTACGTGGGCATTGGGCTCCCAGGCCTGAGCTTCGGCAGCGAAGGTGACAGCGATGGCAAGCTCTGCCGCCCCTGGGGCGTGAGTGTGGACAAGGAGGGCTACATCGTCGTGGCTGACCGCAGCAACAACCGCATCCAGGTGTTCAAGCCATGTGGCGCCTTCCACCACAAATTTGGCACCCTGGGCTCTAGGCCCGGGCAGTTCGACCGGCCCGCCGGTGTGGCCTGCGACGCTTCCCGCAGGATCGTGGTGGCGGACAAGGACAATCATCGCATTCAGGTCTTCACGTTCGAGGGCCAGTTCCTGCTCAAGTTCGGCGAGAAGGGAACCAAAAATGGGCAGTTCAACTACCCTTGGGACGTGGCAGTGAACTCTGAGGGCAAGATCCTGGTCTCTGACACCCGCAACCACCGGATCCAGCTGTTCGGGCCAGATGGCGTCTTCCTGAATAAGTATGGCTTCGAGGGGGCTCTCTGGAAGCACTTTGACTCCCCCCGTGGCGTGGCCTTCAACCACGAGGGCCACTTAGTGGTCACCGACTTCAACAACCACCGGCTCCTGGTCATCCACCCCGACTGCCAGTCCGCGCGCTTTCTGGGCTCTGAGGGCACAGGCAACGGGCAGTTCCTGCGCCCACAGGGTGTGGCTGTGGACCAGGAGGGGCGCATCATCGTGGCCGACTCCAGGAACCACCGTGTGCAGATGTTCGAGTCAAATGGCAGCTTCCTGTGCAAGTTTGGTGCCCAGGGCAGTGGCTTTGGGCAGATGGACCGCCCGTCCGGCATCGCTGTCACCCCCGACGGGATGATTGTGGTGGTAGACTTCGGCAACAATCGGATCCTCATCTTCTGATCACGTTCTCTAGGCTTCTGTGTTTGGGCTGTGTGTGCGTCTCTCTCTCTCTCTCTCTCTCTCCTTTTGAATTTCAAAGAAGAAACAGTCTCAGGGAAATTTCTTTTTTTCTTTTGTTTAAAGAGAACAAGAAGAGTACAACATTGCTTAAGTCCTACCTCATCTTTATTTTTTTACAGATGAATGTACTTATCTTTTCTGCAGGGATTGAGCCTGTGACGTGATAATTTCTATCTACCTCATAAATCTTTACATTTCCTTCTCCAGCAGGCCCTCTGCCCTCCTCCCCACCCTCACTCAGCGGAATTCACGTTCCCCTCTGACCCGTTGTGGGGCGTGATATGCACAAGCCTGGTGTCTCTGTGGCTGGGGGGGCACTGGGTGTGTGGTGGGGTGTACTCTGTAGATTGAGCCAAGGAAACATGAAAGAACTACTAAGTAAAACAAAAAAGAAAGAAAAAAAGAAAAACTATAAAATGTGGAAAAATAAGATTTAAAATGCTGAGTTATAGTGTATTTGTGTTCTGGAGAATACTGTGTTATCGGATAAGATTGTGTTGTGATCTTGATCTTTTTAGAAAATCTTTTTTTTTTTTTAATGCTGCAACAGAGAACTTTTCTGTGTTCTCCTTTAATACCTCAGTGTGTTTATCACCCTGTTCAGCATCTTTTCTTATTCTTAGAAGATGTGGATGTGCATGTGGCTGTGGCTTGCAGGCCAAGAAAAGCAGACTATTCTGTTCATGTTTTAGGGTATGTAATCTTTGCTTCTTTTTAAGGGATGGTGTGCATGTGTGCGTGACTGAGCCATCTCCACCAACATAGTAAAGCTGAGGAGCGCACACCACCACCCAAAGAAACTTTTCTTTCACACTTTGGTTTCTAAAAAATAGATGTAGCTTAGGATTTTTGAAGTATTCTCAGAAGTTAAGTATTCTTAGTTTGTTATTGGTTATAAAGTTCAGTGGAAGGAAGAAGAAAATCAGCCTCATTCTCAGAAAGAGGATGTCAGACCTGCCCGACCTGTGGACTTGAGTGTGGGCGGATGTGCGTGTGCCGAGGTGGTCTGTAGAGAGCATAAGAAAGCAGCAGGCTACCCCCACGTCTGCGGGAGGGTGGAGGTCAGTCCCTGACCCTGGCTT
>RCUC01057214.1:0-18377 GCA_003697995.1 Taxidea taxus jeffersonii | reverse complement strand
AGTCCAGTCCGACCCCTGGTCGGGGAGGGTGTGGGGCAGTGATGTCCTCAGAGGGGTTTCTGCTCTTGCCTGGCCGTCAGGTGACAGGAGGTGGGTGGTGTCCCCAACAGAGACAGGACTGGGAAGGCTCAGCCATGTGGACACTTGGCACAGAGGAGGGTTGGAGCGACCCCGAGTGAAGACACGAGGCTAGCCTGGGTACAGAGTGGGGAGTCCCCTGCCCCTCTCCCTGCCAAGCTTCCCAAATGCCTGCACAGGCCTGTCCCACATGGGGTTTCCGGGCTGCTCTCGGAGGGGAGCTGGGGTTACTGCCTGCCAGGCTGAGTACAGCCGGCGACCATGTGCGTGGCTTCCATTGGGGCCAGCGTGGATTTGTACACGTTCAAGGAGATAGAGCCTGCGACAAACACGGGACAGAGATGTGGGCCTGGCCGCAGCCACGCAGGAAACTGGGAGTCAGTGTAATGTCCTCGGAGAGGTGAGAGCAAAGAGAGTGATCTCAGAAGTTACAGGCTTCACTTCTGAATAAAGAGGGGCAGACAGGAGCTTTTGGAATGAGAAGTACATCCGTGTGTGTCTTAAAACGTTCATTAGAGGGCTTGAAGGAGAGTCCAGAAAGGCACCCAGGAGTGGCCAGAAGGTGAAGAGAGGAAATTAGTCAGCGGGAGACAGAAAGAGCAGATGGAGATGGAGGGTCCACGAGGGAGGCCCAGCAGGAGGAGAAGCGGCGCCCACGTGGAGATGCAGGACCTGTTGTACAGTGGGCCAGTGTGACCTTACAGAACGAAGGGGTCCTGCCGTGGTGACCAGGTGGACCCAGTTCTGAGGGAGACATGGGAGGACCTGCTGCCTCACAGTGTAGGACATACCGTGAAGTCGGAGACGCAGGTCCAGAGCCCAGGGCTCCCCCCAGAAAGGAGCTGGGGGGGTTCTTGGTACAGCGCAAGTGCCCAGGCTCCAGTGAGACTCTGAGGGCCGGGCCTGAGCACCTCTGGGAGAGGCAACAGGATGTTTTTTATATGTGGGGAGAGGGAAGACCTGGGAAGAGTCAGAGCCATATGTGAGGACGGTGCAGGTGTGGGGAAAGGTTGCCCCTATAAAACCCTGGAAGAGAAAAGTTGGGGATTTCTGCTTCCAGAAGGTGCGGTGCACGTGCCTCTCCCTGGGCCTCTCACTTTGCACAATGACAGTCCTGGATGCTGCATGTGGTGACTGTTGGCTCCTCTGCAAGGTGGACACAAGGCAACCCCACAGGGACCTGGGGGCCCCAGGAGAGGCCTACAGCTTCTCTTTGTCCTCATGAGTCCTAGGTGTGGAGTCGAAGAAGCTGGCAACCCAGAAACACAGACAGGTGCAGCCAGACCCCGCAGAAAGCTGCTCTGTCTGGATCAAAGAGCAGCAGAGGGGTGCCAGCCACGGCCGAGCGGGGCAGCACCCACCCTGGGGGAGGCCAGGCTGGGAGCAGAGACTTTGGCCCCCGATGAACCTGGGTGGGATCAGGGTGTCCGTGGGGCCCCGGGGGAGCCAGAATGCCCACCATGCCCCGCAGAACAGAGGGGCCACCTTGGCGGAAGCCGTGGGACCAGAGCACGTTCTCCAGCGTGTGTCGTCGGAGTCCTGGCCAGACGGGCAGAGAAACTGTTCCAGGGAGTCATGTCCGAAATGTCATTCATTTGGCAAAAGACAAACTTAGAGATTTAAGAAGCAGAGCGCACTGCAAGCAGGGTGAACCCAGAGCCGTTCACGTGGTGCGTCCCCGTGAAGCTTGTCAAGAGCAGAGCCAGCAGGTCTGGAGAGCGGAGAGGGGAGCGGTTTCTCCACTGGGAGATCTCGGGGCCGGCTGCACCCACACCAGCTCCTGAGGAGCGCCCCCTGCCACGTCCTGCAGGCCCACGCGGCTGCCTTGGACCATCCTGCGACTGACAGGGACGCTCTGGCTGTCATCTGGAATCTGCCATCGGAAGGTCTCCAGGCCTGCCTGCTCTCACTAGAGGATGTCCGCACGCGTTCAGGGAACGGGCGCCAGTGCCACAGTCTCTCCTGGAAAGAGAAGGGGCGACGTTGCTCTGAAGGGGTGAAGGGCTGGTTCGGGATCCATCACATAAGCAGGCCAAGGTGGAAATCTCCCGGGACCCTGTCGGTTGACACAGAAAACATCTGATTCTCATCCATGGTGAAAAAGCTCCCAAGAACAGGATGTGTGTGTATGTGCCACATTATGAGTCCAGAGTGAGCCCAAACTTGAACATGCAGTAGCGTTTACAGGTGCTTCAGAAATAGACAGGTACAGCTGGACCCCGACGTGTATGGGGTTTCCTGAGTGCACAGTAGGGGCACAGGAAGCACAGATCTGCGTGTTGGGAGCCTGCCATGTCTGCGGGTGGGGACTCAACCCGGTCAGCGTGGCACGTGTCCCCAGACCCGTGTGGCGCTTGACACAGTTTTTACTGAAATCCCAGCGAGCTTTTTGTAGATGCAGAGATGACTCCAAAATGTGTGTGGAAAGGCAGAAGGAGCAGAACCGCTGAGATGGATCTGAAGGAGAGGAGGAAATGAGAGTGGCGGGGCCGCTTGCTGTCCCGTGGTTTCGGTAGAGGGATGCGCCTGGATGTCGGCGGGGCGGGGTCGAGAGCCTGAAACGGACCCTCGCTGCCATGCCCGGCTGGTGTGCTGTTGCTGGGGGCAAGCCCGGCGTTCACAGGGAAGGACGGTCTCAGCACCAGGCCAGAGCTGCCGGTCACCCGCAGAGATAGCGTGAGCCTCAGCCCACGCTCCACACTCGTATATGCAAAAACCCACCTGGGCTGTGGGGCTGACCAGCCATCCAGAGCCTGATTGGCCCCCTTACGGGACGCAGAGTCAGCCTTGGCACAGGATCTGTCATGCTTTGGCCTGTTCCCCACTAGGTGAGCCCAGCTTGGCCTCCGCCTGCCCTCAGCTGCACGTAGGCTGAGCTACGGGGGGCCCGTGCATCTCTGCTGGGGTCTTGCAGCTTGGGGTGGGACTGGGACTGGGCTGCCAAATCCAATGTCATGAAGCTATTTCTCGGTTTTCTTCTAAGACTCAGAGCTTTGGGTGTTACATTTAGATGGTTCATCCGTTTGGATTAGTTTTTGTATACGGTGTGAGGTAAGGGACCATCTTCTTTCTTCCATGTGTGGACCTCTCGTTTTCCCAGCACCATTTGTTGAAAAGACTGTCCTTTCCCTCTCAAGGGTCTTTGCTGCCTTGTCAGACATCAACTGACCACGTATGTGAGGGTTTCTTTCTGGACTGTGTTCCATCCCATCAGTCTGTATGTCTGTTCTTATGCCAGCACCACGTTGTTCGGTCATCATAGTTTTGTAGTAAGTTTGGAACTCAGAACTGTGAGAATAGATGAAATTT
This sequence comes from Taxidea taxus jeffersonii, assembly GCA_003697995.1. Classification (NCBI taxonomy): domain Eukaryota; kingdom Metazoa; phylum Chordata; class Mammalia; order Carnivora; family Mustelidae; genus Taxidea; species Taxidea taxus. Next base: position 14,990 of record RCUC01057214.1, on the reverse strand, counting down.
AATACGGATCGGTGTAAACTGGCATCTGCATTTGGTGCACACGTGCATGTAAACAGATGGAAAGGCACTGGTCAGCTGCAGCTCCGTGGGAACGTTCTGGAATATTTATTGGTGAGAAGCTAAGTATGAGCCAGCGGTTACATGTGCTGCTTATTTACTCTTAAACCACTCTCTCAGAGGGAGATTCCCAGCCCTAGAGAGGGTGGGGAAGCCAATGCACAGCTTAGCTTTACTCCCTCTCCCTGCCCCCAACTGAGAGAGGACAAAATATAGAACTTTCCAGAATGAGTGTGTATCTCCCGACAGAGCTGCCCAGCACACACAGACACTTGCTGAAGGCAGCTTTCGTGAAGTTTCGGCCACTTGACTTGTGCCTGCCGCTGTGTTCTGGGTGCGCCTCAGCCCATTCCTCCTCGTGTGAGCAGGCGGTGGCTTGGCACAGCCCTGGGCGCACTGAGTCGGGCCCGTGTTCACCTTCCTTGCACTCAGTAATCCCCAGAGAGACCTGTTTGGTTCCTTAGTCGGAGAGAGCATCTCCGAGCACAATGGTTGGGTTTCTTCCCTCCAATCTGTACCTTTTCTTTCTTTTTCTTGTCTCATTGCATTAGCTGGGACTTCCGGGAGTGCTGGAAAGCAGTGGTGAGAGGTGAGAGAGTGGTGAGTGGTATGCTTTTATTTCTCCTGATCTGAAGCGATCTTCAAGCATCTCACTGTTAATTAGGATGCTGGCTGTAGGTTTTTGTACACGTTCTGTATCAGTTTGAGGAAGTTTCTTTCTGTTCCTCATTTGATGAGAGTTTGTGTCATAAATGGGTGTTGGATGTCGTCAAATGCTTTTCTGCATCTGTTGATCTGATCATATGATTTTTCTTCTTTGGAGTGTTGGTGTGTGATGGATTACATTAACTTGTTTCTGAATTTTGAATCAGCCTTGCCTCCCTGGGATAAATCCAACCAGGTTATCATGTATATTTGTTATCTTATATAATTTATATTTTTATACCTTGTTGGATTTGATTTGCTAATATTTTATTGAGGATTTTCGCGTTTATGTTTATGAGAAATACTGATCTGTAATTTTTTCTTTCTTGTAGTATCTTTGACTTGGATATTGGGGATGATGTTTTCTTTGTTTTTATTTTCTGGAAGAGATTATAGAGAATTGGTATCATTTCTTCCTTTAGTGTGTGGTTGAATTCACCTGTGAACCTGTGTGGGCCTAGTGCTGTTTTAGAAGGTTATTAATTATTAATTCAGTTTTTTTAATAGATCATATGCCTACTCAAATTATCCATTTCTTTTTATGTGAGTTTTGGTAGTTGTGTCTTTCTTCCTTTGTTGCTTTTGTTTTTTGTTTTGCTGATTTTATACTTATGAAAGCAACTTTTTGATAATGGATTAAAGATTTTATTCTTGGCATGGGCTTCGATCCTAGGACCCTGAGATCATGACCCAAGCAGAAGGCAGACACCCAACTGACTGAGCCACCCAGGCATCCCTAAAGATTTTATGTCCCTAAAGATTTTATTTATTTGTTTGGCAGAGAAAGCAAGAGAGCACAAGCAGGAGGAACAGTAGAGGGAGAGGAGGAAGCAGGTTTCCTGCTGAGCAGGGAGCCAGATTCGGGACTCAATCCCAGGACCCTGGGGTCATGACCTGAGCCGAAGGCAGAGGCTTCACCTTCTGAGCGACCCAGGTGCCCCTATAGTTGTGTCTTTAGAAGAATTCCATTGTGATTTGAGAACATACTGTGTATGGTTTCCAGTCTTTGAAATTTGTTATGGTGTGTTTTATGGCCCAAAACAAGCTGTTTCGTGGTGAGTGTTCATGTGAGCTGAAGAGAGTGTGTATTCTGCGCTATTGGATGAAGTAGTCTGTAGGTGTCTGTTACCTCCTGCTGGCCGAGGGCGTAGTGCTCCTCTGTGTCCTCGCTGACTTTCTGCCTGCTGGGTCGGCGCGTTTCCGACAGAGAGGGGCACCTTGAAGTCCCCAGTTGCTGTTGTGGATTTGTTTCTCTCTCCTCAAAGCTCTGTCAGTCTTTGCCTTGTGTGTTTTGATGCTCTGTGGTCAGGTGTGTACGTGGGAAGCCTTGTCACGTCTTCTCGGAGAACTGCTTTCATTATATAAGGTCGCTCTTTTTTTTTTTTTTTTTGAAAATAGTTTTTTTTTTTTAAAGATTTTATTTATTTATTTGACAGAGATCACAAGTAGGCAGAGAGGCAGGCAGAGAGAGAGCGAGGAAGGGAAGCAGGCCTCTGGCTGAGCAGAGAGCCAATGTGGGGCTCGATCCCAGGACCCTGGGATCATGACCTGACCCAAAGGCAGCGGCTTAACCCACTGAGCCACCCAGGCGCCCCGTAAGGTCGCTCTTTAAAGTGGGTTTTCTGTGGGCAATGTGTAGCTGGGTATTGAATTTCAAAAAAAAATTTTAGGGGCTCCTGGCTGCCTTAGTTGTTCGAATGCACAATTCTTGATCTCAGGGTCATGAGCTTGAGCCGTATGGGGGGTGTAGATATTACTTAAATAAAACTTAAAAAAAATTTTTTTAAAGATTTTATTTATTTGACAGAGATCACAAGCAGGCAGAGAGGCAGGCAGAGAGAGAGGGGGAAGCAGGCTCCCCGCTGAGCAGAGAGCCTGATGTGGGACTCGATCCCAGGACCCTGAGATCATGACCTGAGCCAAAGGCAGAGCTTAACCCACTGAGCCACCCAGGCGCCCCCCCGAATTTTTTTAAATAAAAAAATTAAAATTAACATTTTTAGGAAGCTCTGTGCCCAACATGGGGCTTGAACTCACGACCCTGAGATCAAGAGTGTACACACTCATGCTCTCTCCCAGATCAATCAACAATGTTAAAATCCCTCAAATTTTGTTTGTCAGAGAAAGGTTTTATTTCTCCTTTGCCTGAAGGACTGGGTCCCTGGGACAGAATTGCGGGGGGACAGGTTTCTACCAATGCTTCAGTGTTTTATTCCTCTCTCGTTTTGTAGTTTCTGAAGAAAAGTCCAATATCATTCTTTTTTTTTTAAAGATTTTATTTATTTATTTCAGAGAGAGAGAGAGAGAGAGAGAGAAATCACAAGCAGGCAGAGAGGCAGGCAGAGGGAAGCAGATTCCCTGCTTAGCAGAGAGCCCAATGTGGGGCTCAATCCCAGGACCCTGGGATCATGACCCGAGCTGAAGGCAGAGGCTTAACCCACTGAGCCACCCAGGCGCCCCTCATTCTTTTATTTATTTATTATTATTATTATTTTAAGATTTTATTTATTTATTTGACAGAGATCACAATTAGTCAGAGGCAGGCACAGAGAGGAGGAAGCAGGCTCCCCACTGATCAGAGAGCCTGATGCGGGGCTCGATCCCAGGACTCTGGGATCATGACCTGAGCCGAAGGCAGAGGATTAACCCACTGAGCCACCCAGGCGCCCCTCCTTCTTTTTTTTTAAGTATTTTTTTTTATTTTTGCAAGACAAAGAGAAAATGAGCGAGGGTGGGGAGGGGCAGAGAGAGAAGCAGACTCCCCGCCAAGCAGAGAGCTTGATACAGGACCCTGAGATCATGACCTGAGCCCAAGGCAGAGGCTTAACGACTGAGTCACTTTTTAAAAAAAGACTTATTTATTTACTTATAGAGAGTGAGAAGGTGGGGGGGTGTGGGGGAGCAGAGGGAGAGGGAAAGAATCTTTTTTTTTTTTTTTAAGATTTTTTTATTTATTTTATTTGTCAGAGAGAGTGAGCACAGGCAGACAGAGTGGCAGGCAGAGGCAGAGGGAGAAGCAGGCTCCCTGCTGATCAAGGAGCCCAATGCAGGACTCGATCCCAGGATGCCGGGATCATGACCTGAGCCGAAGGCAGCTGCTTAACAAACTGAGCCACCCAGGCGTCCCAAGGGAAAGAATCTTAAGCAGGTGCCACAGCGGGTATGGAGCCCCTGATGTGGGGCTGGATCATACGACCCTGAGCTCCTGACCTGAGCCCAGTCCCAGAGCCGGCCGCTCACTGGACTGAGCCCCCAGGCACCCCAGTCTGACGCCACTGTTCCCACTGTTATCCTTGTTCTGTGGGTAGGGTGCTTTTGTCCTGGGGCTTACTGCAGGGTTCTCTCTGTCGTGGTTCACGCTGGACTCTGACGTGCCAGGCATTGGGCTGCTTCTGTTTTCATTCCTTTTTCTCCCCGTGTGTCCTGCATGGTGCTCTCGGAGTCCCCGGGTCTGTGGTCTGGAGCCTGTTGGTCATGAGTGCTTCTGCTCATCCCACCACACAGCTGGGCCTACCTTTGGAACTGACTGACCTCTCTTGGATACCCTGTTCTATCTTCCTCATATTTTTCCCTCTTTGCTTTCCATTCTGGGAAGTTTCTGTTGACGTATCTTTTTTTTTTTTTTAAAGATTTTATTTATTTACTCGACAGACAGAGATCACAAGTAGAGCAGCAAGCATAGAGAGAGGGGGAAGCAGGCTTCCCGCTGAGCAGACAGCCCGATGTGGGGCTTGATCCCAGGACCCTGAGATCATGACCTGAGCTGAAGGCAGAGGCTTTAACCCCCTGAGCCACCCAGACGCCCCATGTTGACGTATCTTGACACGTCTGCATGCCCATTAGCCCGTCCCTTGGCTGTGTCCAGCCTGCAGATGTGTCCATCGACGGAACTGTCACTCCATTTTTGTTATGGTTGACTGTTGGCATTTCCCACCGGTCCATGTTTAGCATTTAGAGCTCTCTGCTTACATTATGCACGAAGCACGATGTCCACTTTTTCTGTTAGAACCCTTAGCACATTAATCCCACTGCTTTATTTATAAATTTTATTTTATTTTTTTTAAAGATTTTATCTATTTATTTGAGAGAGAGCGAGAGCACAAGCAGGGGAAGCGGGAGGCAGAGGGAGAGGTTGAGAAGCCGAGTCCCTATGAGCAGGGAGTGTGCCCGACGCAGGACTCGATCCCAGGACCCCGAATTCATGACCCGAGCTGAAGACAGACCCTTTACCAACTCAGCCACCCAGGCGCCCCAATCTCACTGCTTTGAACTTTGCGTCCGGTGGCCCCTGAGAGCAGCCCTGCCGTGTGTGCGCCTGGTTCTGGCGCTTGCCCTTGTGTTCAGACGGCGTTTGGCCTGCGAGCGTGCCCTGCTGTCAGCTGGACGTGCTGTACATGGTGACAGGGCTGGCAGTGGGTGGGCCTTCTGTGTGGGGCCGTGTGCTTACCTGGCTGGAGGGTGACGCATGGGGAGGCTGCGCTCCCCCGTCCTGCGATCAGTCTGTCCCCCTCCTCCTGGGAGCCTGTGCCCCTGGACCGTGACGGCCATGCGTGCTTCTCGTTCTTCCCCTCCCCCCCTTTAGGCTGGAGCTGGGGATTTCCATCCCTGGTGGAGCTCGTTCTCCTTGAGGAAGGGGCCCTGTTCTGGATAACCGTCCTCATGGTGCGGGACAGCGGGAAGTGTGGCAGCGTCTCCTGCGCAGGGGACACTTCTCCACGGATTCAGAGCACGCTTCCCGGCGGAGGCCCCCCCCCCCGACGCCGAGCCAGGCCAGAAGGTCTGGCGGCGGAAGGCGGAGGCCAGGCCGCGTCCTCTGTGTGTCCACTGTGGTCCGGGCTGATCTACCCTTCCTCATGGCAGCTTTTCTCCTCACTTTCTTGCAGTACTTAGGTCAGTTAACGTCCATACCAGGATACCTGAATCCCTCCAGTAGGACCGAAATCCTGCATTTCATAGACAATGCAAAGGTAACCCCATCCTTCTGACCCTGACCTCTGACCCCTGGTCTGTGACACCTCCTAATTCTGACCTCTGTCCTCGTACTCTGACCCCAGCTCTTGGTCCTTTGCTGCTGGGCCTTCCCGGCTGGGAGGGATGACAGGGATGACCCCGTCCCGTTGTGTCATGGGTGTGCCTGGCTCTCGGGCCTCAAGACCGAGCCTATCTGAACGTGAACTTTCTTTTCTGGACTTTGCTCCTTGCGGTTGTGGGCTGTTTTCAGAGTTCACATTGTCCAGAGTGTAGAGCACACCCCACGGGCCTGGGTGAGGGCAGCTGCGGAAGCCGCAGGGCGCCGGGGGCAGGCCTAGCATGGCCGCAAGGGGACACGGAGCTGCGCATGGGGCGGGGAGCCCAGGGCCACGGCCGGGCCTGTGGCTGACGCACTGCGGTTCCTAGCAGAGAGCCCGCCAGCTCCCCGGACACTTGACCCAGGAGCACGATGCTGTCCTCAGTCTGTCTGCCTACAATGTCAAGCTGGCCTGGCGGGATGGGGAGGACACCATCCTCAGGATCCCCATCCACGACATCGCCGCCGTGTCCTACGTGCGGGATGACGCCTCACACCTGGTGGTCCTGAAGACAGGTAGGGGCCGGGGGCGGGGCAGGCATCCTTGGCAGGTGTGGCCCGCAGCTCTGTCCTTGGGGTGAGCCTGGGAATCCAGGGGGAGCTCTGGACACAGTTTCTCCGCACTGGGCTGGCCGCCACCTGAGAGTGGGCCTTCGCTCGGTGCTGCCAGCATGCAGGCCCTGCCTTTGGCCACAGGCATCCCAAAGCCGGGTTCAGAGAGGAGACTGGACCATCGCAGAGCTCCTGGTCCGAGAGATGTGCTGAGCATGTCCTTGTGAGACAGCCAGGAGGAATCTTAAACCAGGCGCCGGCCCCCAGGCCCCTGCCCCCAGTCCACCCTGCCACCCTGCCTCCCTGCCTCCTGGGCTCTCTGGGTGAGCCGGCCCTTTCTACCCCCAGTGCCACGGCCTCTGCCCCGTACCACGTCACCGAGACATGAGGAGAGACGTCATGTCCCTCGGGTGGGCTTCTGAGGCTGGCGCTTCTGAGACTGGTGCTGTCCTGGGCTTCTTCAGGTGTTCAGGGGCCCAGTAGGGTCCTGAAGCCGTCCATTGCCAAAGCACCCGTGGCAGGGGCCGAGGGAGGCTCAGGTGGTGCAGACGGGAAGTTGTCTGTCTGCCTGAGGTCGGCAGTTCGGAGAGATTTCCTAAGAGCCGGGCCCTGGTGAGCCTCCTTGCGTGACCCCTTGAGCTCCGGGGGCTTCCACGGCACAAATCCAGTGGGCTTGCTACGGGCCCACCCAACACCCCTCCGTGCTCTGCTTCCCCCTCATTGCCCTTTGGCGAACATCTGTTGGCGAACATCTGTTGAGTGACGGGCATTACTTTAGTTTGAACAACATGAAGCAGCCCGTATGTAGCGTTTTAATGTACAGAAAGGGCTCAAACTGGCAGGAAGGCCGGACATGGATAACCTGGCGTGACGTCCAGCTCAGTGGGCAGGAGGGCCGTGTTCTCCCGCTTCGCAGATGGAGTACCAGAGCACAGAGCTTGAGTGACCGGCGGGGGCCCCAGTGGGGCGGTGGCGGGGCCAGCCGGCCTGGGAAGTGGACGGTCCCACAGGAGGCCTGAGGTCTGGGGCACCCTGAGGGACAGAAAGCCACGGGAAGACCGACCTCTGACCAGTGCCTGCAGGCATAGAAGCCGGTGGGTCGGGGGCTGGTTCCCCCGCAGGTTTGTTGTGTGGTGGGACACGTATCTGCATCCATCTTCAGAGTGAATTGCTAAGAAAGGGATAACAGATTTTTTGCGAGGGAGAGAATGGGCTCCATAGGAGATCCTTTGCGAAATGAGAGGAAAACGGGGACCCAGAGCTTTGAGAGCTTCTGAGTTAGAGGGAGAGAAGGAATCCCTGTGTCCTGGGTGTCTTCCTCATTTTCGCGGGTGACCCTGAGCCTGCATGGCCCCGTGGCCCCAGCGTGCCGCATGTGAGGTCACACACGTAGTGGCCTGCAGCTCACTGGCCATGACGTCTGACATTTATTAAGTGCTCACCATGCACAGCCCAGCATGCGCCTCTGCGGGTCCAGGCTTTGCCGGTGCCAAGGGCAGTGTGGGGTGGGGAGGGTGTACAGGGCTGGTCTGGCTGCAGGGGCTGCAGGGGGCGACCCACTGTCCAGGCAGGGCAGGGTGGAGTGGACCACACAGACATCTCGAGGAGGGTGTCTCCCTGGGTGTAGGAGTCTGAAGCCACGGCTGTGGAGACAGCTGGGGAATTGCGGTCAGGGCCCAGATGGGAACTTTGCAGACACAGCCCGTCCTCACTGTGTGCAGCTGTCCTTCCCTGAGAATAGCCGTGGAGCTACCTAAGACGTTCTAGTAGCCGTGGTAACGTCGAAGGAAGAGGAAGCAAGTGAAATCAGTGTTATTAATGTATTGTATTTCGCCTTTTGTGTCCACGTGTACAAACGTGATTGTCATTAACAAGATGTCCCCTTCTTTGTGCCTCCTGAGATGCCGCACACAGCACCGTGGTGACTTGCCGCATTTCACGTGCTCGGTGCCGGGGCCCCGTGGCTGCTGGGGGGGCAGTGCAGTCCTAGGGTCTGATGGCGGCGTTCGTGGGGCTCACAGTGTGCCCGGCCCCGGGCTCCACAGGTATACCTGTTCTGAGGGTGGCTTCTGCCTGGTTGCTGGCTCCCAGCCACATCTGAGCCTCAGGGGCCCTCCGTGCTGAGGTGGGCTTGTTGGGAGGTAGCCCGGCAGGGGGCACGGGAGCCTTTACTCCCACCCCGCTCCCTGGTCTGCCGAGCTGATGTGCCTGCGCTTCCCAGGGAGGAGCCTCCCTGCCTGCTGTGGGCAGGCCCGGGGTTGCCCTTGTCCGAGGAGGTGCGGAGCCTTAGAAATGTGGGCCAGGGCTCACCCGGTCCACATCCTGTCCTGGACTCTGCCCCTCTCACACCGTGGGGCCCATATACCTCAGTGTCCCCGTTTGTCAGGCTTGTGCTCATGCCCATGGTTCCTGCGAGTGGAACCCTGGGGATCCCGTCTCGTATGTAGACCGAAAGCAGCTGACTACTGGGCCTTTCATGTCCTAGCCCAAGATCCTCGCACCGTCCGTGGTGGGGATCTGGGGGGTCCTGCAGAGCGATGGCTCTCAGTGAGCAGCAGCCGGGGCAGCCTCCAAGAAGTGTGAGGGCGGGGGCGCCTGGGTGGCTCAGTGGGTTAAAGCCTCTGCCTTCGGCTTGGGTCATGATCCCAGGGTCCTGGGATTGAGCCCCGCATGGGGCTCTCTGCTCAGCAGGGAGCCTGCTTCCCTTCCTCTCTCTCTGCCTGCCTTTCTGCCTACTTGTGATCTCTGTCTGTCAAATAAATAAATAAAATCTTTAAAAAAAAAAAAAGAAGCGTGAGGGTGGGGGCAGCTTAGCCTGAGCCATGTGGGTGCTGCTTGCAGCAGGCTGTGGAGCTCCCACATCTGCCCTAACCTGCTGCGCTGTTGACTTCTCAGCCCAGGACCCTGGCATCTCCCCCAGCCAGAGTCTGTGTGCAGAAAGTTCCAGAGGCCTCACCGCAGTCTCCCTGTCAGAGAGTGGAGTGGGGCCTGTGGAGGCCTGCTGCCTGGTGATCCTGGCCACGGAGAGCAAGGTGAATAGAGGGTGCAGCTTGGGACTCAGGCCCCTCTTCTGCCCACAACCTGCCTGGGGTCTTCCTATATGCCCTCCTGCTGCCGACCTAGGCCCCGCCCACCACAGGCCCAGGCCCCCTCCCACACTGACCTGGTCCCTCCCACTCCCTGACCCAGGCCCTTCCTTGTGTGTAGTTTGTGTCTGTAAGACTGTAGGGGGGACCTCCCGCCTCGGGGACCCTTTGAACAGTGCCCCTCCTTGGCTCTGTCCGCCCTCTAGCCAGGCAGCTCTTCCTCACGGGGCTGCCTCCCTGGCCTGTCCTCACGGCAGGCCCCTCTGGTGACAGCCCAGTATCAGAGGGGACCCTGCCATAACAGCACGTGTGTGAGTCGTGTTCCAGGCTGGGAGTGGTGTCCCTGAGCCTGGGGCCGCAGCGGGGGGCAGCGTGTTGGTGGGCAGGTGGGGAGCAGAGGAGGGCTGGTGGTAGACACACCTGGCCCCCTTGGGCCCAGAGAGCCTCCCAGCTGTGGGCTGGTCCCCTTATGGCCTGCTGGGGGCGGGCGCTGGCGCTGGTTGGGCATCTGAGGAGCCAGGGGGCCAGCAAGCTGCCAGGCAGGCCCAGCTTTGTCCCCACGGCAGGTTGCTGCGGAGGAGCTATGCTCCCTGCTGGGGCAGGTCTTCCAGATCGTGTACACGGAGTCCACCATCGACTTTCTGGACAGAGCCATCTTCGACGGGGCCTCAACCCCCACCCACCACCTGTCCCTGCACAGTGGTACGTGAGTGTGTGCACAGTGATGCTGTCCTGGCCCCGCGGCTTTGCGCTGGTGCCTTGTTCCCAAACCCCGCTGCTGATGTCCCCAGCGAGCCTGGTGCCTTCCTGTACCACGTCCTGGGCTGGACCGCCTTTTCAGCTCAAGTCCCTTCACCTGCCTGAGAACAGGGGCGGGGGAGGGGTGTATGAGGGGAGGAACCCGAAGGCCTCACAGCTACTGGGTGAGGGCTTTTTCCAGGACCGTGGCAGCCGCCCCTTCCTCTGAATCGGCGGAGCACTTAGCCCTGTGTTCCACACGCCAGGAGCGCCCCCTGCTCCTGGTTACCCCGACTCCGCAGAGCTCAGCAGCGGCGCAGAATGGTGTCCGTGCTTCCCACGGCCTGTGCCTCGCCGACCTGAGGTCCCCTGACCAGTGTTTCCTGAGTAGCGGCTGTGTCCCAGGCTCTTCGCGGGTGCGAGGGGCTCAGGCATGCTGGGGTCCCGCCTCCCTGCCTGCGTGGAGCCCACCGGCTCCAGGCCGGCGGGGGTCAGCGCTGCCTCTGATCTTCTGCCCTCGGCCAACCCTGTGCGGTGGGGCAAGTTGTCCGACCTCTGGGATCCCACTCCTTGTCTGAAGTGAGCAGAGGGGATAAAGTGACCCGGGTCCGGGGACACCGTGCGGCAGCCCCAAGTGGTCCTTGTCCTATCCTTGGCCCTCAGAGAGTGCCCTTCAGTCCCCCATTAGGTACGTCCTCCGAAGATCGGAGTGTTGCGCTCAGGCCCACACCTGCGACAGGTGGTGCCTGTCGAGAACGCCCCGCAGGAGGATTCGGTGGGGTGCTGCCTGAGGCTGTCCCCGGGGGCCTGGCGGCTCTGCCCAAGAAGGCCTGCAGGCCCCTCCGCCAGGGCCCACATTTGGTGGGGTGCGGGACCCGGGGCCCCTCCGCACGCGTGTAACCGGAAGCCTGTGTCCCATCCCCTGCGCAGACGACTCCTCCACCAAGGTGGACGTGAAGGAGCCCTACGAGACGGACGCCAGCGCTTTGTGAGTCGCCAGCCCCCCACGTGCACGCGGGCGCAAGCGGCCGGAAGTGCAGCTCTGCGGGGGGGCGTGGGGCCCTGGGCCTCGAGGTGGAGCCCCGGAGCCACGTGCCCATGGCTCCTGTCCTTGCAGCTCCTTCCCCGAGTGCATGCACGCGGGCGGTGTCTCGCCCTTGTCCTTCTGTATGCAGACAGCGCCGCACGCCAAGACGGCCAGCGAGAGCGAGCTGAGCACCACGGCCACCGAGCTGCTGCAGGACTACATGCTGACGGTGCGCTGGGGGGCTTGGAGACAGGGTATGAGCGGGGGAGGGGCGGTGGGGGACAACCACCCTGCACCTCGCCTCCCTCCCGCCATTGCTGACCCGCACGTGGTTCTGTACGTGTCCCTGGGTTCCTTGCGGGCGCGCTCCCTGGGGCGCCCCAGGTTAAGTGAGGACCGCTGGGTGGGCTGGGGGGGGTGCGGGGGGCACCGCTCACCACCGCACCCCTGCCCGCCGTGGGCAGCTGCGCACCAAGCTGTCCTCCCAGGAGATCCAGCAGTTCGCCGCGCTGCTGCACGACTACCGCGACGGGGCGTCCGTGCACGAGTTCTGCATCAACCTGCGACAGCTATATGGGGACAGCCGCAAGTTCCTGCTGCTCGGTGAGCCCTGGGGGGGCAGGAGTGCGGCCGCCGCGTGGGGGGCTCTGCCAGGGATCTGCTGCCCAGGGCTTTTCCCAGTGATGGCTGGGAGCTGCCTGTGGGAGCTGGGCTGCTGGGAAGCCTGGAGTGTTGTTCCTGGAGTGGGGAAATGGATTGGGGCTCCTGGGCTGGGGAAGGTGGGGGGGGGGGTTCTCAAGGGGCTTTCGGTGGGTGACCAGCAATTTGCTGGGCAGAGAAGTGGATCCTGTTTCTGGGTAGAAGCACTGGCCGTTGGGATGCTGGCCCTGAGAGCTGGGTGGGCAGGGTGGCCAGGCTGCACACATGCCCACACCCACAGGGTGACTGGGTGGCTGTGTCTCCCACATGCTGAGCCTAGAGACTGCACGGGCTGACGGGGGATGGTGGAGGCTCCTAGGTCCTGTCCCCACCATCCAAGGGGGTGGGTCATACCCTCGTTAGCAGCCACCCGAGGGCTCGCCACTCACTGGGACAGTGGGCAGGAGGCCTGGCCTGCTGCGTCCGGTCTGAGCTCCTGCCAACCCTGTGGCCTCCCCGCTAGGGTCAGTGCAGCCAGGGCTGGGGTTCCAGGCCCCAGCCCCCAGCTCCGTTCCTTTCTGGCTTATTCTTGCAGAAGTGGGTGGTGCCCCTAGAGGACAGCTGGTCCCTTATGTTCTGCATCCAGGCCTGTGGTTGGACTTCCACCAGCCCAAGGGAGGGACATGGGGTCAGCCACCTGCTGCAGAGCTGGGACCTGGTGGGCCCGAGGTGCCCGTGGGACTGGGCCAGATGCGGGGCGGGCTGGGCAGGCAGACTCGTTCTGCCCATGGGAGGCCCAGTGTCAGCCCCACTCTGTGTCCACAGGTCTGCGGCCCTTCATCCCAGAAAAGGACAGCCAGCATTTCGAGAACTTCCTTGAGACCATTGGGGTGAAGGATGGCCGAGGTATCATCACTGACAGCTTTGGCAGGTACCGGCGGGCCCTGAGTTCCACCTCCACGGGCACCGGGAACAGGGCCGCAGGCAGCTCCGACGACCAGTCTGTGCCTTCGGAAGGGGACGAGTGGGACCGAATGATTTCGGACATCAGCAACGACATCGAGGCTCTGGGCTGCAGCATGGACCGGGACTCCGCCTGACGGTGCCGGGAAGGGCCCGCTGCTGCGCCCTCTACTGTGAAGGACCGGCCTGGGCGCCAGTGCCCGTGGCCGCTCCAGGAGGGGTCCCCGGGGGTCCTTTCGGTTTTGCACACGACGTTCCTGTCGAAACTCTCAGAGACCTTCAAAGAAGTTTACTGCGATGTGAATAACTCACTTCTGGTCCCAGCGTGCTTCTGGTCTCATGGGGTGGGAGCCGGGCCTGCACGTCTGGGCTGGGCACTGTGGCCTGGGGGCCGGCTGCCCTTTGGTGCTCGTCACAGCAAACTGGGAGGACAGGATTGGGGCTTTTGCTGCATGGATGTGGGGTGGGCAGCAGGGGGCCTGGGTGCTGGTGCGAGTGTCAGGTCCTCGCCCCTGGGAGTGGCTTCCGGGTTCCTCAATGTGGCGCCTGCCTTCCGGCCCCTCACCCGAGTCCCCCAGTCCTCAAGTCTCATTGCCACCACAGGTAGTCTTCACTGCAAACTTGTTACCCAACCCCCCGCCAAGAGCTGTCATCTTAGAGTTTAGGGGCCCAGGGTCCTGGTCTCCAGTTGGCTCACGGCGGGGGAGGGGGAGCATTGTGTTCCTGGGTCTTCCCTGAGCTGGGCCCCTCCCCTGCCCTTGGCACATGGGGAGGCACAGGTGGCCCTGGAGACATTCTCCTTCCCTAGAAGGTGCCTCTGTCCTGGGAGACCCCCGACAGCACATGTGGGAAGCCCCGAACTGAATGTGGGGTGGGGTGCTGGAGTTCCGGAGAGGGGAGGACAGAGCCCTGGGCCCCCAGTGAGGCTACGGGGGGTCAGGTGGGATCTGCCTTCTGGCCAGGGGCAGGTCGAGATGGGAGGAAGGCTCTCAGACTTGGTTCTGATGTGGGGTGTCCAGGAGCTGGTTGTGGACTGAGGCCAGCAGAGCTAAGGGGAATGGGGTAGATCTCCAGACATGAATGCAAATCAGCCTGCTCTGGAAGCATCTAGAAGAGCGGAAGTCATCCAGGCAGGGCCAGCCCACCCTGGGTGTGAGTGGCCGTAGCAGTCAGTCCAGGGTGGTTGGGCTGTGGAACCAGGTCTGAGTATCCCGTGTGGACGGCAGGAGCCACTCCCTTCTCTCCAGGGACCTACTTCTGTAGGTCCCTGGACTTTGGAGAAGAGGGAGCATGGAGAGCACGGACGGCCACTGCAGAACTGGGCGCCAGGAAGGCCAAGAACTGTGGGGGCTGGTTGCTGCCCCCTCCCCCCACTCAGCAAATGCCTTTCCCTGGCTAAACCTCCAGAGCCCTTGAGGCTGGGGAGTTCCTTCCCAAACGTAGCCCCCAGGCCCACACTTCAGCCATAGCTAGGTGCCTGCTCACCGCCTCTGGGCAGGGTGGGCGCCCTGGACACGGTAGGGGCGGGGTGGGGGATGGACCCCCCCCACCTCCTGGAGTCACGGGACAGATCCCGCCCTCTGGGGACATGGTGGGGAGAGGACTCCCAGTCTCTGGGGCCATGGGAAGGCCACACCCCCCAACGGGGGTGGTGGTGGCAGACGGCCACCCTCTGGGACACTCTGCATGGACTGACGCAGGAAGCGTCTCCGCCCCTCCGCAAGTCCCCTTTGGCCGGAGCACGCGCCCAGCACGGAGGAGCGAAAGCAGAGGCCGTGGGGAGACACCTGTTTATTGAGCAGTGGGGCCGGGGGCAGGGACGGAGCCGTGCGGTCGGGCCGCTCAGTGGCTACATGGTGAGCTCCTGCAGAGAGAGGAGACAGAGAGGGCAGGCTGGGGAGGGGCCCAGCAGGGCCAGCAGCAGGGGGCCGAGGGGGGCCAGCCACTCACCATGATGGCATTGACGATGTCGCTCTGGTTGTCCCTCAGGGCCCGCACGGCTCTGGCCCTTGACACATTGGCCTGCGCCATCACCAACTCAATGTCACGGAGCTCCAGTCCTGCTTCATCCACCTGCAGGGGGGCAAGCCGGCATGTTCTGGGGCTGCCGCCACCCCAGGAAAAGCCATGAGACTCGTCCCCAGCCCTCCCCCCC
>RCUC01057207.1:0-38181 GCA_003697995.1 Taxidea taxus jeffersonii | reverse complement strand
CCAACATGAATCATAAAGTGCTATCAATTTTTGAATTCTTTAAAACAAGATCACATGTGTATCTTTCATTCCAGTGAGATGATATCAAAGCCTTTCAAGTATATGATAAATAAGTGAAATGAGTTCTTAGATCTAAATGTTTACAGTATATAAATTAAAACATTGTTTGAGAGATATTGAGGGGATAGTTCCTTGAAAAATAAAAATCTCCAGGGCAAACTTTGGATTGGAGACTATTTCTCTTTATTATTTATTTCTATATTTAAATTTATTCTCTGATTTGATTTTACAGCTATCCAGTTAATATGACCAAGTCTAAGACTGGAGACAGAAGAAGGCTAAGTGATGTGCCCCAGGTGTGTGGCTAAGGAAACACAGAGATGGGACTAGAACATGGGTGTCCCTGTCTTGGGCATGCCTTTTCCCTGAATCTTTCACTATCACCAGAAACAGGACTTCAAAACACTGCATGTTTACATGTGTGTGGGAAACTCTCAGGAAAATCTCTTATTCAAGGCCCAAGAATCTCTGCATGGTCATGTAATGTTTGTTCAAACATTTTCCTTCTCTCGGGAAGGAGATGGCATGACCAAAATGTCACTCCACATCTTTTAAATGGAAATAACAGATGAGCCTCTGTAGTAGGATCGCTATTTGGATGCATACTGGCTAATATTTGCCAAACACCCAGAATAGTCACTGGCACATAATGGACATTATACATTCATTAAATAAAGACCTCCTGGCTCCTAATGTGCTATCTGCAGTCCTTGAACCCTTTTGCTCATCATCTCCTACTGTCCTACACCCTGCGAAGCTTTAATCACAATGAATTACGGATTGCATTGGCTCATGAGAGCTACTGTAACACAGTACTGCACATCTGAGTGGCTTGCACAACAGAAGTTGAGTGTCCCAGAGCTCTGGAACCCAGAAGTGCGCACCCAAGGCCCTGCCACTCTACACGCCTCTCTCCTAGCTTCTGGTAGAGCCTTGGCTTAGAAGTAGCATGACCCTCATCCTAAAGTGGTAACCTCCTTGTACATCTCTGCCTCCAAACTTTTCTATGTTTATGTCCATCTCTGTGTATATGTCCCTCTCTGTGTGTATCTCCATCTATGGGTCCAAACTTTTCTGTGTTTTTAAGGACACCGGCTATACTGGATTAAGGCCACCCTAATGACCTCATTTTAACTCAATTACTTCTGTAAGGACTCCATCTCCAAATATGGTCACATTCTGAGGTGCTGGAAGCAAGGCCTCTTAACACCTCTTTTATGGAGGACACATCTGAACCCATAACACCAACTTCCTAAACAATCTGTCCCCCTTACCATGGGAGTGTTCCAGCCATAACATGTCAGACCAGGTTCTAAGGCTCATTAGTAAAGTGCTCAGAACCAGTAAATCCCTCTACCCATCTGTTACCTCAGCCCCACAATACTTTACTCCTCTTGCCACATTTACTGTTCTCCCCAGCCCTTACCATCCTCCCACACCGTCTTCCTACTCCTCCTTGTTTACTTCTCTCTTGAGAACAGAATGCAAGATCTATAAGTACAGAGACTTCTAAGTGCTATTTCCTGTGTTTTCTACTATATGAGGTAGTACGTGCCAATAGTGGGCAATCTACAAATACCAACAAAATTATTAAATAAATTGACATGAAAGGAATCGTGCATAAATGGTTAAACATTTCTATCACCTAATGGAAGAATGGACATAAGACATTTTTGCCCTGACTTCACAGATCTCAGGTTTCTCAATGGACCGACTCCCTCTTTTCACTTCCTTTGAACATTCCAAAGCATATTAAAATAAGGCGAATAGAAATTTCAAGACTTATCCTCTAGTAGTCTCCTAGTCTCCCAGTGGCCTAGTTATTTCTTCTGTAGAACAGGAATATTTCAAATATTTTATTAATACAATATTTTGGGTTATATCCAAAAGGCACAAGCTAGCAAGAATTGGTATAAGCAACAAAATTGGACAAATTAAAATGCCAAATTAGTACATGTTTGTTCTAAAATATTCCTGTTTGTCTCATTTATGTTGACCAAACTATTTTGGTAATTCCCACAGAGCTCCTGGGCTACAATGATCTATCACTCAGCTTCCAGCAGCAGGCCAATTTTGAAATCTAAAAGAGTATCTTGAGAAGAAAAAAAAAGTAGATCCTGTACAAAACATAATTTTCATAGCATTGCTGAGCTTTAAGCAGGTGAAGTAAAGCTCCAAGGGGCCTCAGCAAAAATAAAAGCCATCATCCTGAGCTAAAATCTTGGCCGTGAGCTACACATGCAAACTAAGGAAAAAGTTGCAGGTAAGCAAACACCAACACTGGCACCAAGGTCTGGAGACACAGCTTTCCATTAGCCGCAGGGATGGGGCGTGGAACCTGAGATGCTTGGATTATACCAGAGACCCTCAAAGGGATTCCAATGGTCCCAGTCTGCCATGGCCCCACAGTCCCTGTGGAAACACACAAACCTTTTCTCATATGGAACACACACTGCATTCAGGCTCCAAGTTCCTCTTCACAATAAAATAATGTCAAACAGAAGGTAAGAATCAACAATCACAAAATCTTCAGGGAAACTAACCACTAGAAATGAGACTTGGAAGAAACAAACAAGCAAACAAAAAATAGATTTAGATCACCCAGGACACCAGATGCTGAGATCTCAGACTTAGTCTTACAAAACAGGTATGAAATGTTTAAAGAAATAAAGGGTAGCATCACAACCATGCAATGAGAGATGACCAAAACTGACTAGGATGATTTAAAAAAAGAAGAAATTATAAGGTTTACAATTGAAAAGTATAATGGTTTAAATTTAAACAAAACCAAAGGGCAGGTGGGTGAAAGGGAATATGAGATGCCACCCCCCAAAAATCGATGAGCTAGAATTAGAATACAGATCTGAAAATTCTGCAACATGTCACATGGAGAGACACAAAGATAGGAAATATGGAAGACAGATCAAGGGATATTTAAGGAAAAAAATGTGAAAAACTGAACTAACTCTAGCCAGAGTACCTGGAGGAGAGAATAGAAAAGAAGTAAAGGTCATATTTGTAGCACTAATGATTGTGAATCTACCTGAACAAATGGAAAACATTAACCCACACCACCAAGCACAATATCCACCCAGAAATTAAAATACAAGGAAATCCAGAACTAGACACTTGTAATGAACCTACAGGATACCCAGCTTTGGCAAAGACTGTAAGAGTAAAGAGAAATCTGCAAATGAAGGAGACAATAGGAGACAGAGACAATACAATAATATTTCAGATGGACTGAGAGACACTGTCATCCCAGAATGGTACACTCAGAAAAAGCTATATTCTAAAAATGCTAATAGGATAAACACAAGCCAATAGCATTTATGAACAGTAAACTAACACACACACACACAAATATATTATTGGGGGGGAAAAAAAGGTAAACAAACCCAGAAGGATGATCTACGGTGGAAAAACCGATCATGAACAAAAAGGAGGTAAATCTAAAAAAATACATGGTCTATGAAATAGGACATGAAATGTTTATATAAATTGTAGTGTACTACTTTTGTACAAGCAACCAAGATGATTTCATTTTTTACTGGATAAGCTTAAGAAACAATGATGTAATGAAAAACGTTTTATAAACCATATAGGTAATTTAAAACGATGAATTATTATGAATGAGAAAAGTAGAGTGAAAAATCAAGGCACGTAAATTTGCAATCATTGCTACCTTACAATTCTTTCTTTCTTGTGAAATAAATAGTATATAAATAAATAATCTCCAGGGCATTCTCAGTTTCTTCCTAAGAAACCTACATCTATTATTTGGTGGAATAGTTAAGGTTGTGGTCATTTTCCTGTTGCAGAACATGCAGTCTAGACACCATTCTCAGGATCCAATCTCACAGCACACTCTGCATCCTTAGCTCCACCATGCCCCTGACAAAACCAAACTACTCTGTTCTAAGCACATATGCTATCCGTATAATTTTTTGCAGACAAAACATGCTTTTCTCTAATCCTACCATGGCTCAGTCTTATCCTTTCTGAGAGATGCTTTTCCAGTGTCACTTTCTCTAGGAAATCGTTCCTGGCCACCAACCCTACCCTCTCTGGTAGAAACAACCTCTCTTACATCAGAAGCAGAATGGTTTCACTCAAGCTTCTCTTTTGGAACTTAGCTCATTCTCTCTTACAATGACTCTTGACATCTCATCTCCCTATTAGACTATGCTTGTTGAAAACAAGATCTGCTTAAGACTAAACTTTAAAAACAGAGCCTAACATGGGACTTTACATAGAGTAGGGTTTCAATATTTTTGGAATGAATAAATGTGTGAATTTATGAAATGAAAACATCTATAAAACAAGGAAAATTTCATGGACAAAATGAGAGGGATCAATCACTTGCAAACTATATAGACTGTGTATGTATTTATAACTATATACCATTATATTTAGCTAATAACTAATGGGCCAACAAGATTCTATCTTTATAAGCAAACAGAGACCCTGAGCAAATGGTCTAATCTATTATAAACTATGTATTAGAGAAATCCCACATTTGGCAAGACCAGGGCCTATTATATACAACTTTTCCTGTACTCTTCATGATGTGAAAAACATCTGCTATAAAATAATTTAAAATGAGCTACTGAATCTGTAAGGCTTGAAAAATAAGACACCATAAGCTGGTTAAGAAATTATTCCTCCTAACATGAACAGACATTTCTGCAAAGAAGACATCCGGATGGCCAAAAGACACATGAAAAAGTGCTCCACATCACTTGGCATCAGGAAAATATAAATCAAAACCACAGTGAGATAACCTCACACCAGTCAGAATGGCTAAAATTAACAAGTCAGGAAATGACAGATGCTGGTGAAGATGTGGAGAAAGGGGAACCATCCTACATTGTTGGTGGGAATGCAAGCTGGTGAGCCACTCTGGAAAACAGCATGAAGGTTCCTCAAAAAGTTGAAAATAGAGTTACCCTACGACCCAGCAATTGCACTACTGGGTATTTACCCCAAAGATACAAATGTAGTGATCCAATAGGGCTCATGCACCTCAATGTTTATAGCAGCAATGTCCAAAATAGCCAAACTATGGAAAGAGCCTAGATGTCCATCAACAGATGAATGGATAAAGAAGATGTGGTATATATATATATACAATGGAATACTACACAGCCATCAGTAAACCCGAAATTTTGCCATCTGCAATGATGGGATGGAAATAAAGGGTATTATGCTGAGCGAAATAAGTCAATCAGAAAATTATCACATGATCTCACTGATATGAGGAATTTAGAGAAATAAGACAAAGGATTACAGGGGAAGGGAGGAAAAAATGAAATAAGATGGAACCAGAGAGGGAGAGAAACCATAAGAGACTCTTAATCTGGGATGCCTGGGTGGCTCAGTTGGTTGGGTGACTGCCTTCGGCTGAGGTCATGTTCCTGGAGTGCCAGGATTGAGTCCCGCATTGGACTCCCAGCTCAGCGGGGAGTCTGCTTTTCCCTCTGACTCTCCCCCCTGTTGTGCTCTCTCATTTTCTCTCTTTCATAAATAAAATCTTGAAGAAAAAAACGAGAGAGAGAGAGACTTTTAATCTTAGGAAACAAACCGAGGGTTGCTGGAGGGTAGGGTAGTAGGAGGGATGGGGTGGCTGGGTGATGGACATTGGGGAAGGTATGTGTAATGGTGAGATAGATGATAGATAGATAGATAGATAGATAGACAGATAGATAGATTAGATAGATCAATCATTTCTTCTGTGGTGAAAGTGAGACCACCATACATTGCTAGTGGGAATATAAAATGGTATGGCTACCATGGAAAACCACCAGGCAGTTTTCCAAATGCTTAAGTAGAGTTACTTATGACCCAGTGATTTTACTTCTGGGCAGATACCCAAGAGAACAGAAAACATGTCTACACAAAAACCTGTACACAAATGCTCACAGCAGCATTATTAATCATTGTCAAAATATGGAAACCACACAAATGTCCATCAACTAGAGAACAGATAAACAAAATGAGGGCTTACCATACAAAGGAATATTATTTAGCCCTAAAAAGGAACAAAGTGGTGATACCCACCACAACATGGATGAACCTCTAAAACAGTAAGCTGACTGTGGAAACCAGGCACAAAAGGCCACATATGTATAAATCCCTTTACATGAACTATCCAGGATAGGACAATCTGTAGTGCTGGCAAGTAGATTCATGGTTTCCAGGTGCTGGGTGGCTTTGATAACTGATTTTGGTGGGCATGAAGGACCTTTCTGAGGGTCACAGGGATGTTGTGAAACTAGATTTTGCTGGTGTTTCATAACCTTGAAAATAAATTTAAAATCACTGAATAGTGAAGAGGAAGAAGGAAGAAAGGAGGAGGAGGAGGAGGAGGAAATCATTCCTTCAATCATGCCCATACACGTACAGACTCATGTATCTGAGAATAATATTTTACCTCTCATCTGCAACAACAATGACAGTCTTGGTACTGAAAGAAATAAAGTATTCTTGATCGTGTTATTTATCTTCCTGGGTCAGAAGCCATCAGGATTACTCTAGTGGTAGAAGAAAACCCTTGGGAAAGTAAGACAGAGACAAAGATACCTGTCAGGATCTGCAACACTTCTGATAGTGCTCTTATGATGGATTTTTACAGTAAGAATTTCTATGAAATAATAGTGTCTGAATAGATGATTCTAGCTCAAGAGAGACTCTATGTCCTTTTCAGCTGGCTAGCACTCAGAGAAACACATATTGGCCATACTTTATCTTGCCGGGAGGCAAAGAGACTGCATTGTTACGGAGGTGTCCAGTGCCCGAGGTGGGTGCTGAATGGCCCTGAAGGTGAGCTCTATTACTGGTAAAGAGAGGAATTTTCAACAATAAGTATAAAACACACACACACACACACACACACACACACACACACACACACAGAGGCATGACATTTGCTAATTGTCAACCTGATTTGACAATACTTTTGTTATCCTACTTTGGCAATAACAAATTAAACATGGTTCTACCTTCCTAAGGCTGTTGATAAAGAGCCCTGTCATAAATTTCCTTTAAAGAGATATTCTTAGGTTGATGTATAGCAAAATATGACAGAAATTTCAGAACAATTCAGCTATTTCCCTACATCAAGGGAAAAAAATTAAGCATGGGGAAAGTTTTGAGAAAAATGCCTTTCTGTCCTTATTTTTCACAAAAACTTCCAGTAGAAAATAAATTCAAGTTTTAGGTGAAGTGATAATAGTAAGTCCAATATTTTATATTCATAATTTTGCATTTGATCAAGTGATTCCCTAATTATATCTCATAGCTTCACATGGCTTTATAGTCCCATACCTCCATGTATAAGAGCTTCTCTTTAGGCTGTTAAATATGGCAGAATCTCTGTCCTCTCCAAGCCTTCTGAACCTCCCTGCTCCGGCTGGAGCACCCCACACTGCAGTCCCTCCAGCGCCCACACACACGCTCACCTCCGCACTTCCCTTGGCCGTCCTGCTCCATAGCTACCCTCCACTTCCCGGCTAACTTCCTTTTTCTACTTCAGATCTCAAATGCCTCAAGATGCCTTCTTCTGGATCACCCATCTAAATTAGGTGTATCTGTTATAAAGTCCCAAAGAATCCTCTATTTCTCTTTTCATCATACTTGAACTGTAACTATGATTAATCTTCCCAATGAGATTGTAAGTTCCGTGTGGGTAGGGACCATATCGTTTTTGACTCGTTGTTTTTGTAAACTTTAGTCACAAAGATATTGTTTGGTGTTCAACACATGCTTAATAACTACTAGCTGAATAAATGCAAATAATATATACTTTATGTATATTCTAGATGTAATTTGTATTTTTAACCTTATTGTAGCTTTAGTTGGGGTCCATGTTTTGACCTGAGTGTCTTTAACAGTACTTATCAAAAAGCATGCATTTAATACAGATTAACATCATTCTGTTTTTTAAAAACTTTTCAAAGCAGAAGTATAAAAACTTTTCAAAGCACTTCTTCAAACTGCACATCCTGCTACATCTCGCTTTTTCCTAGAAAATTCTTCTTGCTGTTTAACATACATTCGTGTTATACAATGTATAACATATACTCATATACCTATCTATGTACAAATACATATGCAAACAAGCAAAACAAACCTTTCCATTACAATTTTACTCTATTTCCTGTTACCTGACGTACAAATCCAACCATCTTAGCTACTGTGTTGGCGATTCTAAAAGTGTTCTCCAGAATCACTCACTAACCTTCTGTACCTTGCTCTGTGCCCCAGGAGGCTGAGTTATATGGACTTCATCAGTTGGCTCTACAGTTGCACTCTGGTTTCCAGTTGGGTTTGGCCAATGGTAGCCACCAGGAGGTGAGTAAGAGAGGAGAAAAAGTGTAGTTTATCTATTCTTCTGGTTTGCTCCATGCTGATGTGTGGCTTGGCAGTTGTTGTGCCCTTCCTGTATTGGGCTCCTCCTGCAGTTGAAGCTCCCCTAAGGCACTTTTCCATTCCTTCCTCCATCAAGATTAGGAACATCAGTGGTTCCCACCACTGCTAGTTGCTGGGCATTTCATCATCTCTTATTGGTTCTCTTGACCCTTCCCACAACTCTGTAAGTACTCCTTCTAACAGAAAGGCTTGTCAATTATCTCAGTTGAGTATGTCATTAAGTTTCTGCTGTACCCTTGGCTGACAGACTCCCACACATAAAAACCATCACATAGTCCCTCCTTGAAACAATGCTGTGGAATGGACAGAGCAGTGGACTGCCTGTGAAATCAAATACAACTCTGCAATCTTGACTCCAAGACTCTAAAAATGGCATGACGTCCATCACTACTTGTTCTTGCCCAGTGGTCTTCCAGCTGAGGACTGGTCAGTGTGGTGTACTAAAGGAAAAAGAAGTACCATGAATCTCTGTGGGTTAACTAGTTCGAGTAGTTAGTTTTCAAATGGAGTTCTAGGAGTCTCTAGAGCTGGGCTTTTCGAACTCCACTGTGAAACCTACCACTCTTGTACCGGTTAGAATGCACACTCTGACTCACTGAGTCCTGCAGAGGTTTGAGACTCCTCATTCCTCACTAGCTTCTGAGGTTCTGTGTTTCCAACCAGCTGCTGCTGCTCCTGCCACTTCTAGACCACACTCTGGGGGTCAGTTCCCTTCAGGGCCTGTGGTTATGACTCCAGTGGGTCTCAGAAGTATGGGGGAGCCTGGGAGAAAGGACTTCTTTCCCTAACATCTTTACTTTCAACTGTTTTACATAGTAGGTTTCCAAATAAAATTTCATTCCAGGGCAGGGGGATGGCTCTTATTCTTTAAATATGTATGAACTACTACAATACAGCCTAATGCTCACTTTGCAAGTGACGTCAAGAGGTAAGATGATTTACTCTGTCATAGCTAACCGGTGACAGACACAGCACTAGAATTTAGGTCCTGACACCACAGCCAGTTAGTCTTACCACTTTACTGACTTATTTTCTTTTCTTCTCTTTTTCTTATTTCTATTTTTGAATGTTATGGTACTTTAGAAATTGTCAGAAAAATCTATTGATGTTTACATGGGTTGTTGAGTCCCAGTATGACTAGACCCATCTGGGGGCACTGAGAACTTTCCAGGGAAAGGAGGATAGCACTGAGTCACCATCTTATAATCCTGTCAGAGGGCACTCAAGGGAACTACCTTCTCATAAGGGTAGATATTGGTCTAGGTAATGTTTGCAAATGCAAAGAAAAATATAGCGCTTATGTTTCAAATTTGGCTGACCTTAATTTTCCTCTGTATTCTGGAATACGTGGACATAAATATTTTTAGGCTCAGGACCCCATGTTGTCTGCTATTCTTCATTGATTCTCTAAAACTTGTGCTTTCCTGAAAACAGAGGAATGGGGGGGGTGGCGCCTGGGTAGCTCAGTGGGTTAAAGCCTCTGCCTTCGGCTCAGGTCATGATCCCAGGGTCCTAGGATGGAGCCTAGGATCTCTGCTCATCAGGGAGCCTGCTTCCTCCTCCTCTCTCTCTCTGCCTGCCTCTCTGCCTACCTGTGATCTCTAATTAAAAAAAGCAAAAAAAAAACCAAAAAAACCAGAGGAACAGGAAACATTTCCAAAGGGTTTCTTTCTAACTTTTTACATAACATATGTATTTTTATATTAGGAATATGTGCAAAACCCAAGGAATGTTTATCACCAGAGAAATTCAATAGTTTGTATTATCAATATTTATTCATAATCATCTTCAATTTGGCCATTTTCAATAGATACCAAAATTGAAACTTTACTCTGATCTGAAGCCCTGACATGGTTGGTTTTATGCTTTTAATCCACTATTTGTGACTCACCACTCTTGATTAATAACCCTTCAAAATATTTACATTCTGTTTCTTGTGTCTCATTACCAGTATTCACAAGCTTCATATCCACTTTTCAAACGTGTGGCTAAAGCAGGAACATGAAAACCAAGGCTGGACTTTTTTGATCATTTGCAGTATCGTGACTATGTCAGAACACATTCTCAATAAACCATGTTTTGCTTACTATCCTGTCACCCAGCAAAGGCTGTAATGTCCTTCTGCAAATGGGCCTGCCAGGACTGAGGTGACAGGGCTTGCTATGCTGCAAAGGATAAGCTGGAGGACATTATCCAGAACAGCACCTTCATCTTCTCTAAATGATGCAATCACAGCGATCCTCCTGCCTGAGCCTTTCAATGAGTGAACTTTATAACACTATCTTTCAAGTTACCTTTCAGGTAAGCATGCCAAGAAAAAAGGTTTCATAGAGGGAAAAGAAAAGACAATCTTGGCCATCAGGCAGTTCGCCTGTGTTCACGGTCCTATCTCCCTCCATCTCTACATATCCAACTTCCACCCATCTTTCAAGCTGGAGTTACTTCTTCCCCTAACGGTTCCTAATCTCGGCTGTACCTTAATGTCTCCTAGAGAGACATTCAGGTGTCAGTGTCTGGGGTCCACAGTCCACACCACACCAAGGACATGAGAGAGCTCGCTGTGTTTCATGGAGGCAATGCTCTCTTCGTACTTACAAGAGCCAAACAAAACAAACACAACAAAACAAAACACAACGACAATAACAAAAATGTGAGGTATATGTTTTCTCAAATACAGTCTCCATTTTCCCACAACAAATCAGCCTCTGAGTCTTTAGGGTGTTGGTCTCCCTTATCTCTTGGAATGGCTTTAATATTTGACACATGGTATTTCTTTACTTTTTATTTGAAGGAAGATAAACATATCTAAGCCTTAGCACCAGAGAAAAACATGCTATGTAGATTGTCTTTGTTTTCCTTGAAGACTATGTATATGCTGGTTGAAATCCCCTCCCATACTGGGAGTTAGAGCCCAGGTTAACGGAAGGGCACGTTATCTGTGTTCCCGGTGCACAGCAGACATCTATCCGCACTTACGTCTTTTCTATTAAAGAGATCTCATACTAATCCACTAGACAGAAAAAAAAAGAAGCTCAGCATATTTGGGGCAGCCAGAGACACTTCTTAATGAGGTCACAGTTATGCTTAAAAGACGAGGAGGCAGAATTAGAAAATTGCCATTGTACCACAGCCAACCTAATAATGGATTCAGGTGAGCATCATTAATGAATTTAAATCCACTGAGCAAAAGTTTGTTGGAGAACAGGATATGTTCACATGGTACAGAGTGTCACCCCACAAAAAACTTGTTAATTACTAAGTGAAAGTTACCTTTACAATGGAGAGATCTAGCAGCCAAAGCCTTAACCAAGTGATCTAAGGTCACATTACAAAGAATGGGATAAACTGATATTATGGGCCTCCTGGTGTGATACAATAGGAAGTACGCAGTATCGCCTAGCCAATATTCTTGCCAAAAAAAACTTTACCCTGAAAAAAGAGAGAGTGAAAGAGAGACAAGCCAAGTAACAGACTCTAAAGGACAGAGAACACACTGATGGTCACCAGAGGGGAGGTGGCGAGGGGGATGGGGGAACAGGTAGTGGGGATGAAGGAGTGATGTATGGGTTGGAACAGTATGTAAGTACTGAGTCACTGTATTGTATACCTGAGCCTAATATTACATCGTATGCTAATTATACTGGAATTAAATTAAAAATAAATTTTAAATAAACAAACAAAAAATGGGTTCTGTGGTTTTAATATACTCAGGTAATGCTGTGAAAGCATTTTAACTGGTCTTAAAAAAAAAAAAAAACTTGACGTGATAATTAAAAAAACACTAATCAAAAAAAATCTTTAACCCAATGCCATTCATGAGGAAACAACAAGAAAAATTTGGATCACGGAACTTCTGAAAATATGTTATAGTCATAAGGTTCTTTTTTATTTTTTTTTAAGATTCTACTTATTTATTTATTTGAGACCAAGTGAGAGACAGACAGTATGAGCAGGAGGAGGAGGAGAAGGAGAAGCAGGCTCCCTACCGAGCAGGGAGCCCGATGCAGGGGCTGGATCCCAGGACCCTAAGATCATGACCTGAGCCAAAGGCAGAGGCTTTAACCCACTGAGCCACCCAGGTGTCCCCACGGAGTCTGTTTAGAATAAAGGTAGCTAAAACAACACAAAAACCAAATATAACATATAATGCTCAATTGGATTCTAGGGGAAATAGATAAAATTTAGAGGACAACTGGGGAAATTTGAATATAAACTCTATTTTAGATAACAGACTTTCCAAGTTAAACTCTGGGAGTTTGACAATGGTATTGTGACTGTGTAGTTGAAACTTGGCTCTGGGAGAGAGATGCTAAAATCCTAGGGGCTGGGTGGTGGGACTGAATCTCAAATACTAAAGAAGTAAAACTCTATTTGCAGATGACACGATGTCACATATGGAAAACCCTGAAGATTCCATCCCAAAACTGTCAGAACTAAAAAACAAATTCAGTCAAGTTGCAGGATACAAAAATCAATGCACAAAAATCTGTGTGTTTCTTTACACTAGTAATGAATTATCAAAAAGAGAAATTAAGAAAACAGTCCCATTTACAATCGCCAATAAAAAAGAATGAAATACCTAGGAATAAATTTAACCAAGAAGATGAAAGGCCTGTATACTAAAAAACTACCAGACATTAAAGAAAGAAATTAAAGAGGATGCAAATAGGAAGATATTCCATGCTAACAGACTGGAAGAGTTAACATTATTAAGATGTCCATACTACCCAAGGCAATCTACAAATTCAGTGCAACCCCTGTCAAAATTCCAATGGTCTCATTCACAGAACTAAGACAAAGAATCCTAAAAATTGTACGGATGCCAAAAAGACCCCAAAAGCCAAAGCAATCATGAGAAGGAAGAACAAAGCTGGAGGCACCACGCTCCTATTTCAAACTCTATTATGAAACTATATTATTAAGAGTTGGTGGCATAGGGCAGGGCTCTTAGACTCAAGCAGCTTGGATGTAGGTAATCAGCTCCCTTCCCTCCGCCCCTTCCCCACTTCCTCCAGGTTCTTGGGATGACCATGGAGCATCAGAACCTGATGCGGGTGCCTTGTCTTGGACTGTCCCACCTTTCTCCTCTATCTTCCAGGTGCTCCTATGCCCAGATAGCCCTGAAGGGCAAGGTCGGGGGCTGGGCTGGACTCTATCCTGGCATCTTTGTGTTGAAATCTCCCAGGTTTCTCATGGTTCTTTTTGTTTTCCAAGACTGGGTTTTGAGGATTGTGTCTTGCAGGGTCTGCCAGACACAGAGGAACTGGAGCAGGTGCTGAAGGGAGAGATGCAGGTTCCAGAAAACCCTCACTCTAAGGTCTGTCTCATAGACAGTGTTGACAGGATAGTAGATAAGGAGAAGACTCATACAGAAAGGTCATCAAAACAGAAAGCAGCTCTCTAGTCTTTGCCAAGTTGTGCCTATCTGGATCAGTTATGCCTATTTTGTTAGAAAGAACTTCAGTGCTTGCAAAAGAAAGACCACCAAATCCCACCGAATTTCTAGCATTGTATCTTTTTAAAAAATAAGGCATAGAAACAAGATGGGATTGGGAGGGAGACAAACCATAAGAGACTCTTAATCTCACAAAACAAACTGAGGGTTGCTGGGAGGGTTCCTGGAAGGTAGGGAGAAGGTGGTTGGGTGATGGACACCGGGGAGAGTGTGTGTTATGGTGAGTGCTGTGAAGTGTGTAAGCCTGATGATTCACAGACCTGTGCCCCTGGGGCAAATGATACATTATATGTTAGTAAAAATAATTAAAAAAAAAAAATAAGGCACAGTTTGAAGATCAAAACTGACTTATTGGTAAGAATGGAAAAATTTGGTTCCTACTGTAGATTTACACAAGTAAGAGGCAGCTTTCACTACCATGAGTTTTCCCTTTTTTGGAAGTATAACACCCTTCAGGACAACAGGACTTATTTACAGAACTGCAGAAGAATACATAGTTTCCTTTCATTTAATCACCATACTTATTTAATGAGTGTATTCTGTATGATTTTTCTTCTCAGATTGTCTTTAATTTTGTTTTTAAAATGACCTCCAAAATAAACTGTTAAAATGTCTTTTTTAAAAAGCTATAGTAATTAAAACAGTGGATATTGGCATAAAAACATACATGTAAATCAATGGAACAGAAAATAGCCCAGAAATACACTCACACATACATGGTCAATTAATTTGATGACAAAGAAGCCAAGAATATACAATGTGAAAAGGACAGTCTTTTTAAAAATGGTGCTGGGAAAACTGGACCATTACTTTATGTGATACCCCCAAGTTAACTCAAAGACTTGAACTTAAGAACTGAAACTATAAAATTCATAGAAGAACACATGGGAAGTAAGTGTTCCTTCACATAGCTCTTGGCCATGCTGTTCTGGCAAAGCCCCCAAAGCAACAAAAGCAAAAATAATCAAATGGAATTACAACAAACTAAAAAGATTGTGCACAGCCAAAGAGATCACTACCAAAATGACAAGGCAACCTACTAAATGGGAGAAAACAATTGCATAATATATATCTGCTAAGGGGCTAATATCCAAAATTTATGAAGAATTCATACAAGTCAACAGCAAAACAACAACAACAACAAAAACACCCCAACCTGATTTAAAAAATGGGCAGAAGATCCGAATAGAAATTTTCCAAAGATCTACAGATAACCCATAGGTACATGAAAAGGTGCCCAACAACAGGAGTTATCAGGGGAATGCAAATTCAAACCCTGAGCTATCATATCTATTACTATCGCTAGGACCAAAAACACAAGAAGCAACGAGTGTTGACAAGGACGTGGAGAAAAAGGAAACCTCGTGTACTGTTGGTAGAAATGAGAACTGGTACGACCACTATGGAAAACAGTGTGGAGGTGCCTCAAAAAATTAAAATAGAACTAGTAATTCCACGTCTGGATATTTATCTGAAGAAAATGAAATCTCTAATTCAAAAGATGTATGTATCCCCGCATTCATCAGAGCACATTCATAATGCCTAATAGGGAAACAATCTACGTGTCCACTGATGGATGCAAGAGATATGCGACGAGCGTATACATGAATATATACTTAACCCAACCACTAACAACAGAAATCCTGCCGTTTGTGACAACGTGGATGGATCCCAAAGGCATTAGGCTAAGAGAAAATTCAGAAAAAGACAAATACCATATGATCTTTCTCACATGGGCAATCTTAAAGTAAGAACACCAAGCTCATGAAGAGAGAATGGACAGGTATTCACAAGATGTGGGGTGTACAAAGAAGTGGAAGAAATGGGTGAATGTTGTTTTTTGTTTTAATTTAAAGTGAATCAAATAACAATTTAAAAAATAAATAAAAAGACCCTATATAATCTCACCCTAGGTAACACCTAGTTAGGTGTTCAACACAAGTCAGCCCATAACAGACACATCAGGAAAATATAAAAAATGGTCTAACATACATGTCTAATACACATTTTCTTAAATTCTCCATGAGTGAAATCATATGGTATTTGTTTTCATCTGACTGACTTATTTCACTTAGTATTATACTCCCTGGCTACATGCATGTTGTTGCAAATGACAAAGATTTCATTCTTTTTTATGTAATAAAAAATTATGTAATAAAAAATAAAGTAATACAAGACTATTACTCAGCCATATAATATTATGGGGTATTTTAGTATTAGGAGTATTATGGAGTATTTTAGTATTGGGAGTACTTTACTCCTAGGGTCACAGTGTTAATACTCCCATTAGCTATGATTCAAAAGGAATTAGAAACAAAATAAAAACTACACTTAATAAGATTAGAAAATTAATACTTTAAGAAGAAAAAAAGAATTATTTTGACATGCAATGAATTTTTAAATGCTATCATGTAAACCAGAGATTGGAAAAAATGACCCTACAGGAGAAACCCCTATCTACATGTAAACTACAAATACAGCTAAAATGGTATTACTTCTCTGACACCAAGTATTTATTGTTTTGTGAAATCAATACTCACGATAACTCATTAAAAAATAGTACAGTGTTAAAAATCAATAAATCTAGATATCAAAACTGCATTTTGCTAAAAAAAAAAAGCTTTCTAATAAAAGGTGGGAAAAAGTTTCAGATTTTGAGTTAGAGTATTAATGCCTTTGCAGAATTTGGCACATAGTAAATTCACACTAAATGATGGTTAAATACTAATTTTAAAAAAACAGAGGAATCAGTCTTCAATTTGCTTTGTTTTTGTTTTAAAGATTTTATTTATTTTTTTTTATTTGTTAGAGAGAGAGAGAGAGAGCGAGCACAGGCAGACAGAGAGGCAGGCAGAGGCAGAGGGAGGAGCAGGCTCCCTGCCGACGCCTGGGTGGCTCAGTTGGTTAAGGGGCTGCCTTCGGCTCAGGTCATGATCCCAGAGTCCTGGGATCAGTCTTCAATTTGTATTGTTGCAAGGATTCTAGGATAGTTAACACACGTTAAGGAGGTATTCAGGGGAAGTGTTTGGGTGGACTTCCCAGACAG
This sequence comes from Taxidea taxus jeffersonii, assembly GCA_003697995.1. Lineage (NCBI taxonomy): Eukaryota > Metazoa > Chordata > Mammalia > Carnivora > Mustelidae > Taxidea > Taxidea taxus. The sequence goes on along the minus strand of RCUC01057207.1, from coordinate 21,190 downwards.
TCTGATGTTTGCAACAGTTTCAATAATCTTAAACGCTATACACCTCACTTGTTCATACTCTTTGCTCCTTCTACTGCCAATACCTACTGAGCATCTGATCATTTTGCATTTCCCTGAAATAGAGAATGAAACAAATGAAATATAAAACTACTTGAAGATATAACACAGGACATCTTAGGTGAAATAAGGAGAGAATTCAATCTTCAGACAGAAACGGGACACAATGTATCAGAGAAAAAAGCTCATTAAACTTCAAGATGGAATACAAAATTCTTCAGGCACTTGAGCAGTGAAAGAAAGCAAGCCCCTTCAAGGGATCAAAACCAGGCATGTTTCAAACATCCCTGCCAAGAATTAGATGCCGGGGAAAAAATTCCTTAGGTGAAAAAAATGTGACTCAAGGTTATCTTGCCCAGAATAATTTGTTTGACTTTTCATTCCAGGTAGAAATAATCTATAAAAACCACAATGGCATGCCACATACATATATGTATGTGTATAATTTATGTTTATAAATATATATTTAAGTGTATAAAATGTATATTTATAATATTTATACCTACACAATGTTTTACATATAATCTCTATAGCCATATATATGTATAAGATAAAATGAAGATGATCATAACACTTTTACCACAAGGTAGTTGTATAATATCAATGTCTGGCTCTAAGGAAATGCTTAATTAAAAGTCATTCTTAATTTGTTATTATATAGGATGATTAGGAATTGCACACACATAACTCCAATAATGCAAAATGTTTAAAAAGCCAAGAGAGCTCTGGGGACCTGAAGGAAGAGCAGAGCGTTTCAACAGAACCCCATCGATGGAGGCATGATCAAGAGGTGAGGGTTCCTTCCAGATTCCCTTCGTAAATTTCATTGGCCCAAAGACAGATGACCTGTTAATTAAACATCTGACTCTGTGGAATAAGAGCCCTAGAAAAATCTGAAAGATATATAAATCCATTTTATTTTCTTCCTTTTTTTAGCAAATGTGTCTGTTTTTCATGGAATAAGAGGCTAAAGGAAAGGATAGGCAGAACAATGCATAACACATTTTCAAAGACACTGAAAGAAATAAGCACTTTTTGAAAATGAGAAATGCCACCAATTTATTAAAAGGGGAGGCAAGAACATGATAAATGACTCTAGAAAATTACAGACTTTCAGCAATACCTTTTAATTCTGTCTCTGTAAAGGTCAGTTCTAATTACCAGAACAGCAGCCGCGGCTTTAAGATTGCAGGAAACCACAACAAAATAGGGAAGGATCCGGAGGCTGATCACTTGAACTAATTAAATACATTCAATCCTTTAGTCCCACTGCAATGGTGTTCACCGCACAGACATTTAGAAATGAGCTGAGGGCATCAGCTCTACAATCAGACTGGGAAGGGAGGGAAGCCTGGTGAGAACCATGCTGCAAGTTTTCTTCCAGTCATTAGATTTTGTTCTCATGATGAGGCAGAAGGAGATAAATGAACAGAATATATGCCAATATAAATAGGTGGCAAGGCATTTCACGAGTAGGAAAAAAGAAAAAAAACAAGAGTTCCAATGGCAAGCAAAGAACAAGTATGTGCATACAATGAATGTGAAATAATTTACTTTTGAAAAGCATATAAAGATATTGTTAAAGGAGTATTATTCTCCTCAAAGTAATACAAAGTAACATAAACATGATAGTCAGGCAGTCATTCAAGCAACATTGAACTGAGGACCTACATGTGCCTGGCAGTGAGCCAAGAGATGCATTTGCTGGAGGGCAGAGCTCAAAATGCTTTGTAAAAAACTGTTATGGGTAGCCTGTTGTCCTTCTTTGTGAGTGGATATAATTTGGGAAGCACCCTTAAGTGATTCTGAGCTACGCCTAGAATAAAGTAGGTGGCTGACATGAATAATATAATTTTAGTTATAAGCCAGATATGATTAAAGAGTACTAAGACGGCTTACTCATGTAATTTGTACACTGGATTTGATAAAAATTTCAAGAGGAAAACTCAAAAATTCTTTTGTAACATCGCCATTTGTGAAAAAAGCATGTTGCCTGCTGTGCTCTGAAAGATGCCTACGTGCGTGTTTGGTCATTTACGGAAAATTCCACTTTCGTGCTGTACTCTACCTTGCATGTATATAGCAACTGAACCAAGGTCAAGTACTGTCTGCAACTGTTTTTTACTTTGAAATACGTCTAGGAGGAAAACTTGTATTTTGAGCCTTATGTAGAATTCGAGGGAGTTGAAGTCTTCTAGGCCTAGTGTATTTCACGAAGAGTTACCATATTCTGGATAAGAAAGCCAAGCGCTAAATCATGAGCCTTGTAAGAGGGTGGAGACCATCCTTAATCTCCATCCATTCTAAAATTTTCTGTATTACCAAAGAGGCCACTCACAGGGATTAATACCCAAAGCCTCTTCCCAGGTGGGGACTGGTGAGCTCAGAGAGAGAGAGAGAGCTGCTACGTCTTCAACAAACCAAAGAAGTACTGTGTTCTACAGACTGACAAACTTAAAATGTAGTAGAATATATAGGCTATGTATATATAATACATACTATGTATAAGATACATAAATGTACATTTGCATATTGAAGTCTATGCAAGCCCACATATGTTAACTGACAAAGTCTGGGGGGAAAAAGGCACAGAGGTTCCACAGAGGTAGAACCAGTGTGGCTCATGAATTTAGCTGTTGTATTTGCAAGTTAGTTAATAGCTGTTATGGTCAATTTATTAGGCTGTATTTCAAGAAATAAAGTAGAAAAACACGGGCCACAAAATGTAAATCGTCCTTCCTCCCAGCTCCAAAATTAAATCTTCGATCAACTATCTGCAGCTATTTATAGAATAGAAAAGGCGGCTTCCATCGAAGGCTCTCTTTTGAGAAATGCCTCATATGACAAAATCTACCTGATCATTTCAGTAAAAGCAGAACTAGGAATTGGTCTCAATTAGCCATAATATTGGAGAAATTTTAGGAAAAAACTCACAGGCTAACATATGTGATACAGAGGTGAGGAGACTTCATTGTCTTCATTTTTAACTGCTTTATTTAGATATTATCCATGTATCAAAAAAGTCACCCCTTTAAGGAGTATAATTCAGTGGATTTTATAGTGGATTTCAGAGTTGTGCAATTATCATCACAAACCAATTTTAGAACATGTCATCACCCCTTCAAAAACTCTGTACTCATCAGCAGTCAATCCTACCCTCTCCACCTCCTCCTCCTCCCAGGGCACCTACTAATTTACTTCTTGTACATTTACCTACTCGGGACATTTCACACAAATGCAACCATATACCATGTTTTCTTGAAGAATTTTATTGCTTTAGTTCTTACATTCAGGCCCAAGATCCATTTTGAGGTCATTTGTTTCTACGATGTGAGATGGGGGTTCAAACTCATTCTTTTGCAATGCACATATCCAGCTGTTTCTAATTACTTAAAAAAGACTATTCTTACTCTTTCCCTCTTATCTTTGTCAAAAATCAAGTCACCATAAATGTAAGGTTATTTCCAGGTTCTCAACTTTATTCTACTCGTCTCTCTCTATTCTTATGACAGAGACATACAGTCTTGACTATTGTGGCTTTGTAATGAATTCTAGATCACAAGATGTGAGCCCTTCACATTTCAAGAGCTCCCTTGCATTTCATGAATTTTAGCATTGGCTTGTCAAGGTCTTCCCAAAAAGCAGCTGGAATTATAACGACACTGATTTTGTAGACCACTTTGCCTACTATTCCCATCTGAACTATATTAAGTTTTGCAATCCATTAACATAGATACCTTTCCATTATTTAGGTCTTTAATTTCTTTCAATAATCCTTTCTGTAGTTCTCTGTGTACAAGTCTTTCACCTCTTTGGTTGTACTTTTTCCTAAGCATTTTATTTATTTTGAGGCTCTTGTAAGTGCAATTCTTTCCCTTATTTCATTTCTGGATTGTTCACATGTCATCTATAGAAATGCACTCAATATTTGTACAGTGATATTCTATCTGTCTTGCACCTTGATGAAGTTGTTAGTTGTAATTGTGTGTGTGTGTGTGTGTGTATTTTTCTATAGGTTTCTATAGGTTTCTATTTTCTATAGGGTTTCCTCTATAGAAGATTATACCATCTAATAATAGATTGTTATACTTTTTTTTATTTTCCAATTTGAATGTCTACTGTATCTTTTTCTTAGATAATTGTCTAAGTAAGAATTTCCCGTGCGATGTTGTATAAAAGTAAGAGCAGATACATTTGTGTTGTTCCTGAAGTAAGGAGGAAGGCAGACACTCTCACCGTTAGTTATGACATTAGCCATGTACTTTTGCCTGATTCCTTTTAGTGGGTTGAGGAAGCTGCCTTGTTACTGCTAGCTTACTGAATATCACTATCGTGGAAGGATGCTGGTTAGCCAAATGCTTTCTCTGCCTTTATAAAGATGCTGGTGAGGCTTTTGCCTTTTATGCCGTTACTTAGGTGTACTGCACTAATTGATTTTCAGATGTTAGACAAACTCTATATTCCTGCGATGAATTGTACTTGGTCAGGTTTATCATTTTCAAATGTTGCCGTATTCAGTTTACTGGTATTTTGCTAAGGATTTTGCATCTGTATTTGTAAGGGATATTAATCTGTGCTCTTAGTGCCTTGAGAGGTCTTTGTCTGATTTTGGTATCAAGGTAGCAATAGTGACCTCATAAAATATTTCAGTTTTCTCTCCTCTTCCATTTTTCATAAGGGGTTGTAAGTGTTGGTACTAATTCTCCTTTAAATGTTTGGTACAACTCACCAGTGAAGTCTAAGCATTGCTTTGTTTCAGTGGCTTTATATAAAAATAATATGATAATAGAAAGATCCACAGAGAATAGAGAAGACCTGTGTTTTTCCCTTGGTTCTCCTACTGAGAAACCGACTTTTGGCAATCTAACACTCTACATTTGTAATTTAGAGGTAAAACTATCCATTCTATCTATTTTTAAGGACTATTTTTAAAACTTAAGTGGAAATAATAGATGTACAAGCTTTCTGTAACCAGAAAGTACCATTCCACTAGACCCTACTCTGTTTAGGACTTCTTCTACTATAGAAAATTCTATCCACAGACAGCTGGAATTTTAAGTATCTGAAGAGCAAGCCTGGTACCTTCACCTTTGTCCCTGGGGCAAACATGGCAACCAGTGTACTCTGTCCAGAAAGGAGTACCTGTGGCAACATCCTACCTGACTTCTTTTGTCCCCAGTATTCATTCTCCCAAACCTTTTGCTACCAAAAGCAGAAGTCAGAGAAGTGCCAAGTTCCGTACTCAACAATAAAATTGTCTTTATGAGAAAATCAGCCATTTTCACTTATACTCAATAGTGACGACTAATCCCCATCATGCTTTTCACTGTTAAGAAGACAAAGCCAATCTCCAAATAACTGGTGTTTTTTCCTAAGATGGACTATTTCCTACCTAGAGAATTATCCAAGGAGCTGTGACATATCTGCCTATATGTCCAAACCTAGCATGAAGTGAATTAATGTGTTTATTTCTGTACTCTTGAGAATAAAGTTCATCCCCTACTTACACACGACTACATAAAATCAACCACCAATGTGGTTCTTATCTGGCCCTCCCCACCCTTCCCTCCATTGTAGATCTCACTGCCTCTGCTAAAGAAGTCAGAGTTTTTGAAGAATTTATGCTTTCAGAAGAGGAAGAAAGAAAAAAAAATGGTGACAAAAAGGTTGACTTCTCATTGCTGAATGTGAGCTAAGCCTCTGAGCCAATCAGCCTGGATGGCAATGTGCCACAGAACTACCTTTTCCCTAAGCTGTCTATAGGCTTCCTTTTGACTTATTTCCTTGCCTCCATCTCCAACAATTAATTATATAAAAGAAAATCAGAAATCTCTTCTTAAAACACAAATAATTCTTGAAGGGCTATGGTTCCCAGTGACTCACAGCTTAGAAAAAATTAATAGAATTAAATTGCTTTCCTTCTAAGTTCCACTTGAACTCTATCCATTACATTGAAAGAATGATTATTTTATTTGGCAGGAAACAAAAGGTAGATTAAGATCGTTTAGAATGAGAAGCAACTTGTAAAGTTGAAAAAATTTGGCAGGATACCATACTAAAGGACTTAGGGCACCATAATGGTAACAATTATCACGTACTTAGTATGTACTAGGCACAAGTCCAAGAGAGGAATCTTGACAACCTTATGAAATAGGTATGATTATTATCTTTGTGTTATAGAAGAGAAAACTGAATCAAGGGAGAGTAAGAAATGTGTTTAAAGGGATGCCTGGGGGGCTCAGCTGGTTGAGCCTCCAGCTCTTGATTTCAGCTCAGGTCATGATTTCAGGGTCATGGGATCCAGACCTGTGTTGGGCTCTGCCCTCAGTGCAGAATCTGCTTGAGATCCTTTCTCTCTCCCTCTCCCTCTACCGTTTTCCCCACTCACTCTCTCACTCTCTAAATAAATAAAGTCAAAGGAAGGAAGGAAGGAAGGAAGGAGGAAGGGAAAGAAGGAAGGAGAAAGAAAGGGAAGAGAGGAAAAGAAACAGAAAAAGAAAAAAAAAGAAAAGAGAAATTTGTCTAAGGACACATCACCAAGAGGTAGAGCCTGAATTTAAACCTGGGTCTATCTGAACTCTGAATCAGAGTTCTAAACTTCTAGGATGACTGGCCACCTAAAGGCTGATGAGAAGCACTAGGTTTTAGAAGACACATGAAGTACAGAAAAGTGAAACCATTCCTGACAAGCTTCACTGGTATCAAACTTGGTCTAGTCATACTTCTAAAAATAGCTAGCAAAAGCATCATGCTACTCCTTGCCCCTACTTCTTCAGGTTGCAAAGTTAGCCATGCACACTCCCTTATTTAGATGATAGGGCTTTGTAAACTAGCCTGGAACCTAGTAAGTTATCGTGTCATTGGAGCAGACAGTTGCTATGTAAACCGCAAGCAGCAGACTTCAACAAAATCTGCTGCAGCAACACCAGTCAACAGTTGAAGAGTCCTCGACCACACGGAAGTGTAAACAGGTTGTGAATCTAAAATGTCTATAGGAGGGGCACCTGGGTGGCTCAGCAGGTTAAAGCTTCTGCCTTCGGCTCAGGTCATGATCTCAGGGTCCTGGGATCGAGTCCTGCATCAGGCTCTCTGCTCTGTGGGGAGCCTGCTCCCCCCTCTCTCTCGCCTGCCTCTCTGCCGACTTGTGATCTCTCTGTCAAATAAATAAAATCTTTAAAAATAAATAAATAAAATGTCTATATTAAAATTGGCTCTGGCCTCCTTTGTCATCAATTTTAGGGACTACAGATTATTCTTACAGTAATTGAACCTACTACTGACATTATATTAAATTAATTAACGAATTCAGATTAAATGAAAGGTTAGATGGCAGTAACGGTAAATGTGCCAGCATCTAAAATTATTAATTATCAGACTCCTAGTTGGGACCAAAGTTGTTCTGAATTGACAGCTTTAAATCTGAATTAAGTCTTATTTTAGGGCCTATTTTTCCTCTGTGTGAATATTTAGACTACCAAAAAAAATAGTAATTTATGACCAACAGAAGCTAATAAATATTGCCTCATGCTTAACTTGAGCTAGCCATCCATGCTTAATTTATGTATTTGTTCTGCTAAACCTCATACATATATTATCCCTGGCATGTTAAGAAATAAATTACAAGAAAGGACAGAGTGCCAATAAAATTTTATAGTAGATTTAATTATTATGCCCACAAAATTTACTAAGCTTCTAGTACGCAAAACATGTGATCCAAAAACTTAGCAATTAGTCATTAATAACAATACAAGGTAGAGAATGAAATAATCTAGCTCTGATGGGAAAAGAAGACTTCCACCTGATTCAGAATATGTATGATAAATAAATGTATTACTGCACATAAAGTGCCTAAAATAACTTTTAATAAGAGCAGCCATTATTACTGTTCAGCATGTCTGAATTTTATGAATTACTATAGTTCGTATTTTTAAATACCCAAATATGTTTCCATGTTAACATTTCAGGCTAAAGTGAGCTTATTATGGACCCATATATGGCTCTGCTATTTTACATGGGGTACCCGGATCATAAAACTTCTCTCAAAACTCAGGGCTATATTACGAACACTGATTTGGGGGCTGAAATGTCAGACAATGTTTCCAGAGGAAAAAGAAAAATAGAACATAAATTAAGTATCTAATACTTACCCAGCACTTTATGTATTATGTCTACATGAAGTAACATATTTTATCGTCCCTACCATTAGAGTTCCCATCTTCCAGATTATGGGTCTTTCCCTTTTCGCTGCACTGACATCAGGCTTCCCACAGTCATACTTGCTATTATTAGAAATAGTCCTCCCGCTTACCATGGCACATTTTCAACATGTGCTATGGTTTTCAACATCTAATGGGCTGTGGATTAAGTAGACCAAACATGTTAAACAATGTACAAAGAGCCTGAGTGAAAGTGTAATGGGCTCTGATCAAGTGCATGGGAACCATGCGTCTCATGGTCCATATTTTGGCTTCTTAGAGCTATTTGCCTTTCTCATACTTGGCTGCATTCAGAAAACCTGAGGCTCAGACACCACAGCTCCATTTCAAGTGTTAACATCCGTGCTTTTGTTTATCGTTATAATGGCCGAATTAACCCACAAACATTAAAAGGGTCCATCTTCTAGCTGCCCCTGGATGTATAACGTCATCATGAAGAGCTCAATTAAAAAGTGTCCATGCCAACCCTCACTGCAGTTTGACTCTAGTCCACAGGATGGGTCACAGACCAGAAAAGTTCCAACCCTCCTCCTATAAAGACAGACTTAAGAAAAAAGAGGAAGAAAAAAGAGAGAAAAGGAAGAGAAGAAAGGAGAGGAGGAGGGAGAGGCTGGAGAGGAGGGGACAACGCGGAGGAAAATAAATTATCTTTGGTTACTTAAGGAAAGGAGGCAGCTGCCTTTTCTCTCTCTCTCTCTCTCTCTGGAAAAGGTCTCCTTGAAAACAAAGGGGACTGGAGTCCTTGCCCTAATCTAGCAGAATGAAAACGGATGTCTTCAGGAGTCAGAGAAACCCAATCCTTAAATCAACAATGCAAACATGTTGCCAACGTTGCTGGAACCCCCCACCCCCTATGAGGTAAAATTACCCCCAGAGTTAATCTAGGAGTCTATCTTGAGAGGTAATGGAGAAAATGAGAGACATTTTATTGTATTTTCTTCTACTTTGCTGTATAATTTGTAGGAAATGTCATTCGACTTCCTGGGTTTTATGGGCTACCTATATGCATGTCCTCAATTGTATTCACTCTGTGAGGATAGTTTTCTTTTTTTCCCTTATTGATGTGGATGGGTTTCTTTTTGTTGGTAAGACGTTCTGCTTACCATTAATTTGCCATTTGTATGTTCCATCTCTTTCAGTTTTCAGTCCTGAAATAATTCCCCTCCCCCAAAAGAACCAAACTTCAGATACAAGTTTGGGCTCCCTCATCCCACATCATTGTTAACAGCTGTCATTACCAAGTTTTTAGGATAATACATTGCTAATTCTGAAGGCAGATGTGTGTGGAAGAAGAGCATTTAAAATTGGTATTTCCTTTTATATACTGTGTACTGAAGCTTTAAATATGATAATTGCAATTTTTTTCTTGAACCAACAAGCTATTAAAAAATGAAATGCTCAGTAACAAATATAGGGAAATCTCCCAAGTTTTCTTTTTAAAAAAAGTTTTCTTTGCTCCATCTCATTTCCCCCATTTGATTCTCTTAACAACGTTTACTATTATCTAAAACTAGCTTTTACTCTACTTTGAAAAATTGAAGTACAATTTGCATAGAGTAACAATCATCCCTTGTATGTACAGGAAAGCATTTTCTCATACCAAATTTTCTATAAAATTGATCTCTGACAAATAGTGAAAAGAGGAAAATTTCTAAAAGCAATTGTTAAGTATCTTATTTGGATTTCCTCCTCGCTGAGCACTGTAGAAAAATTTGTGCTTATAAAACACAATAAGCTAAAATTGAGAAATTATGTAGTTGGCCTCCTTCTTCCTTCTAAGAGAAAGCAAGCTGTTTCAGCAGTGTACAGAGATGTCCTCAAGTGCACCAGCGAGCAACGCACAGGGATCCCATCAGCAGACGGAGAAGGTAAGTCTGTTCAAGAGGGGCAAGGCTGGGAGTGGAAAGAGGATGTAAGAGTAGGCTTGGAAGACAGGGAAGATACTTGCTGGAACCAAAAACCTATCACCTATTGATCTCAGAGAAGTCATCAATGTCTCATTTGCAAAATGGAAATTATAGTAGCACTCATATAATTGTGGTGAGGATTAAGTAAGATGTAGAAAATACAGACAATGGACCAATTTCCAGTACCAGCAAGGAGGCTGAATAGTATGGAAGCTGGTGGTGGTGTTAGCATGTGGCCACCCTTGCTAGCCCAGCCAGAAGCATCTCCTTCTTCTCGGAACAGCTGTGGAATGTCAGGCAACTCTCTGTGAAGAGACACCTCTGTGGTGAAAACCAGAGGAAGTGGCACCATCTCCCTGAGGGAGGGAAGAAGATGCCCAGAGAAAGACAGTAATTGCTTTCTCCCTTAGAAAGTTAATGCTCTATTAGAGTTTTGCCACAGCGACTCAAAATTCAGGTCCATTCCTTTCCTTGAGCACAACATGGGATGAGGAGGGAACTGGAGTAGGAAGCTCTCTGGTTCCTTTCTGGGAGTTTGGACTGAAGGGAAGGAAGGTACGGAGGGGCTCTGGAAACTCATCTCACACCTCTGGCTGGGCGTTCAGATCCATGAGGATGAGGAACTTAATCACTGTAAACGCTTCTTTTTCCCTATGTTTCCATAGTTGCTCTCTTTTGACTCCTAGAGAAAACATCTTTTGAAAAATGTTATACCTTGTAAACAAACTGGGGGAGGGGTTCTCCCACTGCAGAGCATTTCTGGAACCTGCCCTACCCTACTGGGGGCTGAGGTGGATGTGGCTGGTGCTGACTCCGCCCACCCACTCCCTGCGCCCCAGGGTAAGCCGGTAATAAAGAGAGATATAATCAGACAAATGCAGAAGAAGTAAAAGGTGACCAAGACTTAAATCCTGCTTACCTAGGATTTTAAAAAAAGGCAATGATCACATGTATGTGACTTATTGCTGCTGGTCGAACACAAACGGCTTGAGCAAACAGCCTTTGTCTCATTCACCTCCCACAAATTGTAGCATCTTACATGCGGGAGGCGCTCAGGCTGACAGCATTTGCTTGTATCATAAGGAGGCAACATGTATGCTGCAAAAACACTGGGATCAGAAAAACATAAGGTCTAGATCTAACCCTGGCACTGTTCAACCTATCTGGGCCTTCATTGCCTCAAATTTTAAAAAGGTGAATTGGATTATCTGTAATTCAACCTTGAGCTCTAAAATGAAAGAGGGAGGGAGTGAGGGAGGGAGAGAAGGAGGAAGGGAAGAAGGAAAGAAGGAAGGAGAGAAAGGGTACTTCTATCAGACAAAATTCAATCACAGAAAACTCCCCAAGGAAGCATACTTGGCAGTTAATGGCTTCAGAGAAAGGGAAAGTCACTGTCACTGTTTTAAGACAGAGCTTGGTGAGTTAAAAAGGATTTGGACCAAGAATAAAATTTTCCATCCCAGCCAGATGCAAGACAGAGAATGTGGATGAACCAGGGGAAATGACCGATTTCCAGTCATTCGGCAAGATGGTCTTGCTACATTGAGTTTGCACATCTGTACCTTCTCTTTTATTTGATTTGGCCTGTGGTAGCAGTGAAACCTCTCTCTTTATTTGCCAAGGCCTGAGCATCCATCCAGCTCCCAGGCTTTGGAATTCATAAGGTTGAAGAGCCAAACCAGTGGATTAAAATGCACAGCATCAAGACTGTGCACTTCCATGGTTTCGAGTGGCTATGCCCTGCTCCGCTCCACAGAATAACGCAGGAGAGGAGTCTTCTCTGAAATGCAGGTAACAAGAGTCTTATCTTGCAGTAGCCAACCTCCAGCAATCAATTATGTTGCTATGAGCCGATAGTAGTAAAACCTTTCTCAATACACAGAATTTATTTTAAAAGACAGCCGAGATCCTATCTGTCCACTAAATTTCCACAAGCCCTAAATACTCCTTTCCCTTATGTTCAAATGTTAACCACTATTTCTTTCCAAGACACCATATGTACTTCGATGCCTAACTTGAATTTCCCCCAAATGAATGAACTGGCTAATTAATTAATTAAAAAGAAAGTGCAACTGGGCTCCCTCCTTTAGGAAGCTAAAATATCTGATGGTTCTCAGAAGGAGGCAATTATCGATGTTTATTGAGAGTTGGCTTACTATAAAAACGTCGCATTTATTTTTGAAACCTCATCCAAAGGATGGTCTCTGGTAAACGCAACACAGGGAGGGGACCTGGGTGGCTCAGTCAGCTGAGCACCCAACTCCTGGTTTCAGGGCTGTGAGGTCAAACCTCACCTTGGGTTCCATGCTAGGCCAGAAGCCTTATTTAAAAAGAGAAGGTTAAGAAAAGAGGAGAGGAGAGGAGGGAAGGAGAGGGAAGGGGAGGGGAGGGGAGGGGAGAACAGAGTGAGGAGAGGAGGAAATAAAAGACATTTAAGATATTTAGCAGGCTGCAGTCACAACTCCAGTCTTATTTTCTACTACCCTCCAGTGTGAAGACACTGCACAACAATGGAGACAGATACATAGAATCAGGCACTAACATAAACCAGGAGCCAGAGAGGCTCCCCAGTTTGGAAGAGAAAGCAGGGCACATACTGAACACACTGAAATATAATCATTTTCTAGAGATCAGTTGAGAAGTCATTTCAATTTCTCAGTATGTACAGAATCCTCTAGAGGCAAAATTTACTCAGACTGGCTAATTTTTAGTATTGTGTCACTGAAGATTCAAAATTCTTAACCAGCCTCTTATATCATATTTAACATAAAATGGAACAAATTAATCCCAGTTCGAAGTCCCCGTATGAATGCTAAGGGCCACTATAACACTTTACAAGCAAAATTCAAGTTAAGATTACTCCGTTTGAGTTAAAAGTTCCAAAACAAAGTTAGACCAAATGTAATTTTAATGTAGAGCACTATACATACAGTTGGTTTTATACCAAAGATTAGGATTTTATATTATATATCTTTGATATTTTATACCAAAGATTAAGAGATCCGTGCATTGATTGAACCACCGTATCTAAAGAATACCTTTTCTAATTTCTGAAGGAGAAGAATGTAAGGGATTAAAGTGCTTTTACTGCCCATCTTGTGGTAGCTTGGTGCTGGTAAACAGAGGATTATTTATTAGCTAGTCTCAATAAGGAATAACATGAATTCCCAATTTATTTTTGAATCTATGTAAGAATTGCCTTCTCTCACCGTCACTCCATCCCCTCACAAAGATCTGTTCCCTGGTCTGGCTACAGATACTCAGAGCAAATTTAAAGGAAACCTGCGGAGTCACAAATACAGACTTACTTTACTTCATGATTGCCATGATAAAATACTCGGTAAAACTAGATAAAACCCAGGTCTGGGGACATAACCTAAAAACTCATAGCTACTGGGGCGTCTGGCTGGCTCAGTCAGCTGAGAGTCAACTCTCGGTTTCGGATCAGGTCATGATATCAGGGACGTGAGATCAAGCCCCTCATCGGGCTCCACACTCAGTGCGGGAGTCAGCTTGCGTTTCTGTCCCTCTGTCCCTCACTCCCCACTCCACCCCCACTCTCTCTCTCTCTAAGATAAGTAAATCTTTTAAAAATAAATAAATAAAAATAAAAACTGGGAGCTACAAAGCCATGCCTGTATTTGGAAAAGGCAAACCTAAGCAGGAAAGGGATCTGTAGTGAGTGCAGTGAATGACTTACAGTTGAGGAAAATTACACCTCACGTATGTAACCTTACAAGCAGCACCATTTTGATCATAAATACTGCTTGAGAATATGCAGAGGTCCCAGAGGAATTCAGTGATGTTGAAAGATAAATGTGATGACTGTAGACACAGTCTTTGAAATTCTCAGTGAACTTAGTGTATTGCTGACAGGTGGCTTTTAGAACATCTTTATACTTATTGTAAATATTTAATTAAAGGATGTAAAGCTCATTGAGAAGTATCCAATTCCATGCAGACCAATAGAATTAGAGCAAAATTTTCTTTTACATTTTAAAAATAATTTTTTTTTAAATTCTACAATTCCCATATTGCCTCAAGAACATCCTATTCTTACAAAGTCTAGGTCTGTGAGATTAGCTAAGGAGGAATTTCTCAACAAGAGTTTTCTAACACAGCTCCTATATTGTGATTATTTATTTTCTTAATATTGCTGTTCAAGAAAGATTACATTAAAATAAGTGCTTTTATATGTGAATCCCTTATAATTTGGTATCTGGACAGTTACTGCTATTTACAAAGATTATATATTTGAAATTGTTCTCTTTTTTAAAAAATCTGAAATCCAATTTATGTTATCAAATCTATACAGCATATCAAAAAACAAACCAGGGGCACCTGGGTGGCTCAGTGGGTTCAAGCCTCTGCCTTCGGCTCAGGTCATGATCCCAGGGTCCTGCGATCAAGCCCCACATCAGGCTCTCTGCTCCGCAGGGAGCCTGCTTCCTCCTCTCTCTCTGCCTGCCTCTCTGCCTACTTGTGATCTCTGTCTGTCAAATAAATAAATAAAATCTTAAAAAAAAAAACAGAGTTATTATTAACCAAAGCACTGAGTATAAATAGTACAATTTAGAATAATTGGAGTAAATAACATAGTTTAATTTTAAGTAAAATTCACCTTCAGTGTCAACTAAAATTGTAAATATTTTATCCAGTTACGAGTCCACAAGGTTTTATCAAGTCTGTAACAATCCGTATTGTCCAGTATAATAACCACTAACCACATGTGGCTACTGAGCATTGGAAATGTGGCTTGTGTAACTGAGGAGATGAGTTTTAAATTTACTTTATTTTAATTAATTTAATATTAAATAGCCCCATGTGGCTAGTAGTTACCATAAAGACAGTTCCGCACATTGAAAACTTACATAACTTATTATATAAGTATGTTAATTCTGCTCTCCAAAGATAATAGTCAGGCTCAGCACTGAAAGTGATTGACTCATTAACTATAAAGCCTTAAACCTTGGGAATTTTTAACCACCCCTGGTATTTTTAACTCTGCACTATATCCTCAGTAACTGTCAGAATGCCTGAGCACTTACTGTATATGGGAACAAAATACATAATGCTAAAAGATGAAAGGAAAATATTCCTATTTAGCTCTTACTTTATTACTAGGTCTTTGCCAACCATGTGGAAAATCTTTTAACTGGAAAAAGGAGAATGAACCTGGCAGCAAATAGGCAAGAACCGGTTTAAAATGCTGCTTTAGCAACACTTGTTTTAAAATACCATCCTACGTGGGCGCCCAGGTGGTCCAGTGGGGTGATCATCTGACACGTCACTCTTGCTCACGTTCACGTCATGGTCTCAGGTCATGAGATCAAGCCCCACGTCAGCTCTGCACTTAGGACGGAGTCTATGTTAGATTCCTCCCCCCTCTGCTCCTCCCCTTGCTCCTCCTCAATCTATCAGATAGAAAGATAGACAGACAGATAGAATCTTCCAAGTGCTTTAATACAATATCTTTTCCAAAGGGGATCGATGGACAAACCAAATTTTTAACAAAATGTTACTTGTGTTATAGAATACATTTGGTAAAAGCCTATTTTGAGTTATACTAAAGAACTGTTGAACAATTTCAATTTTTGTTTTCTTGTCATGGGTTAATGAGAAAGAAACAGCTCGCATCTGGGCTAAATGAAAGAGGTTATCAGAAGGACGTCAGTGAAGGTTTCACAGTGGCTCACAGAGAAAAAGCTGACCCCAGAAGTGATTTCTTCTCCCGCACGCGGTCGTAACACCTAACAGTAGAACCAATAATGCTACTAGTTTGGCTACAGGTTTTAAAACATGTAATTGGATAAAAGCTAGGACTTTTGTTGAATTATTAGGTTTTTCTACTTCCTCTTGTTAAATAGTCAAGAATTTGCCTTGGATAGTTAGTTTTTACTCTTTCTTATCCCACTACAAAAGTTACAATACAAAAGAAATGTATTTCTGTTACAGATCTTCATGAAATTTTATTAAATTGCCAGATATGCTCTTGGCTTTTGGTAGGTTGGGGAATCTCAGAGGAGAAGCTGCATATTTTCATCCAGAGGTTCATGATTTTATCAATGCTGTGTGAAGAGATGTTATTCATATAAAAGCCTTAATTAAAATTTTTTTTTTAAATTTATAGTATGGCAGGTATGATTTGACCTCGGAAAATCATTTTTTTTCACATAATGTAAGTTTTTAAGTTGAAATAGATTAGTTTCATGGGGTTATGGTATTTTGATTATGAATATATTTTCACTGTATATGAGTTATATGCACAAAAATTCCAGACACTTATTTTTAAAGATTTATTCATCTTAGAGAGAGAAGGAGAAAGAGCTAGGGAGCAGGGGGCTAGGGGCAGAGGGAGAGAATGGCACACAGACTCCCCACTGAGTGTGGAGCCCTACAGGGCTCCATCCCAGAACCCCAGAGATCATGCATGACCTGAGCCAAAACCAAGAGCCAGATACTCAACTGACTGAACCACTCAGGTACCCCCCAAATTCCACTTTTATATCTGTGCATAACTAAAGTTAAAACAAAAATAATTTAAGTCGAAATTGGGGATTAACAAAGTTGTTTTGGTTTTTCACTGTTACTTGCTTCCTTTGGAAGAGTCTGGCTCAGTACTCAAGTTGTTTGGAGGGGCTGATAGCCACTTTAATGGCTGCTTAGACCTTCAGGAAGAAATCCAAGCTCTGTCATGAATGAGCTCTGGCCACCTTCTCCAGCTCTCTCTCCTGACACTGACCCTGCGTTCCTAATATGGCTACTTATCTAAATTCCCAGAAAGCTTCTTGTCACTCATATATCCATGCTATAGCTAAAGCTCTTTTATTCCCTGGATTTATTTTTAATTAATTAACTAATTAATTGTTCCTAATATGTTCCTCTACCTACCTATTTATTTATTTTTGACTTACTTTGACTTTGACTTAGGCATTGTACTGCATTCAGACTTAAATTCAAACCTATGGTGAGCGTTCTCAGATAGGCATATTCTTCATGTTTTCTCCTGAGACTGCTGGTATTCCTCTTCCAAATGTTCTATATGCTACTGATATTTTAACTGTCCTATCACCCTTATTTATCCAAGAACTCTTCAAGCCCAGGATGGTATCTGTATCTCCAGTGCCTAGCCAATTCCCAAATACACAGTTAGCAACCATAGATAGTTTTAAATGAGTGAATAGTGGGGTGATAGATCTCACATCTTGAAAATTGCATACATCTAGAGAAATTATATCCTAGAGGATTAAAATACGTGGAAATGTCATTATCAATCCATCTTCAATCATCTTTGGAGAATTAAAGAGAACTAAAACATTGCCAAAGGAATTGAGATGAGTATATAGGGACCTAACTTTAAAAAGCGGTACAAGTGAATTCTGGACACTTACGTCCATGCCTAGATGTATGAGTTTTCTAGAGCTGCTCTAACACCAAGCAGCCCAAACTTGGTGGCTTAAAACAACAGAAACATTTTCTCTTACAGTTCTGGAAGCAAGAAGCTCTAAATCAAGGTTTTGACAGGGCCATGCTCTCTCAAAGGCTTGAGTGGAGACTCTGTTCCATATCTTTCTCTTTGCCTCTGAAGTTACTGGCAATCCTTGGCATTCCTGTGCTTGTAGACACATCACAAAATCCCTGCACCATCACGTGGCATTCTTCCTGCATGTCTGTCTCTGGGTCTCTCCTTCAAAAAGGACACCAGTTACACTGGGCTCACCCTAATGACCTCATGTCAACTTATTACAACAACAAAGACCCTACTTCCAAATAAGGTCACACTCACATGGAAAATGAAATGGAAATTTCTGGGACTTAACAAATGTTAGGTGAGAACAAAAGGAAGGCCAAACCGACGATATTTCTATTTGCTTTAAGGTTATTTCATTGCTTGATCTGGATAATGTCAAAGACATAGTGTACTTTAAAAGTGTGACTTAAAAAGGCACTTAACATTATCATTATTTCTACTTCATATTTCTGTTTTCCTAATTAGCTGATTTATGTGAATTTAGAACTGATTAGCCAACTTCCCCAAATACTATGTATTGCATATTTTTCCTGTTATCACCCCTGATGGGTGGTCTCTAGTGCTCTGCAGGATGCTCTAATATGTGGTTTGAAACTGTCTATTTTTATCAAAAATTTGTATCAGAGTATGTTTATCTAACTTGCAGATGATTTAAAAACAGAAAGGGCTGATAACAGAGAAAATAGAAAAACAAAATGAATATTTAAGCACCTCTACATACAATTGTGCTAGACTGGTATTAAATTTAAATCAGTTAAGAATAAGGACTTATGTGCCTGTTCTAATTCTATAAACAGGAAAAATATGAGAAGAGGAATCACCAAGCAGGTTCCAGCTCTTGTTAATAAGACCATGAAATTCTACTTTCCGAAATGCTTTCATTGGTGCTACTAATAATTGTATCATATTTGCCAAGACTTTATGACTGCCAATTATCAGGAGGAAGTGAGGAGTCCTGCTCATTCCCACTGAGAGCACAAAGTGAGCAAACTGGGCAAACAGTCTGAAGACCTTGGTCAACATTCCAGGGGAAACCCTGACGAGAACGCGGAGCCTAGGTGAGATTCTAGGCGCTGTGTGTGTAAGGGATGAGAGTGGAATCCTGACTGAAACTGAGAGATGTAGGACTAAAATCAGTTTAAATAATAAAGACAGTATACTGGTTAACAAACCAAAAACACAAGAGTTTCAGTTTCAGTCATAGTTGGATCCTAGAGCTCAAATAGTTATCACCGAGACTAAGGCCCTTTCTTTTCTTTTCTTTTTTTCCCCACTGGCTTTTCTTTCCTCTGCATTGGCTTTCTTATAAGGGAAGCTCTCCCTAATGGCAACTTTTAGAAGCCCACACCCTACCAGCCGAACCACCAGCTGGACACCTCGTCTTCAGTCGCTCCCACAAACGTCCCAGGCCTAACACTCACTGACTCACATTGGGTTAAAAGCCAGCGGTAGAACTCACGGTTCTGACACTAACTGGCAAGCAAGAGTGTGGTTAGGCAAAGGGCAGAACTCATGCACTGCAACAGGGGAAGGATGGGAGAGCCTAGAGGGGCTAGGGAAGCAGAAGCGATAAATATCTGTTATCTGTGCAGTCCCACCCCTTCTGCGGCCAGAGCCCACGGGGCCCTTCACACTCATGTTAAACAGAATTCAGGCTCCATGGCTTTATAACAACGCAAACACACACACACACACAAACACACCACATCACAGGAGATACTCTGCTATAGCTAGAAGGACTACTCCTTCTTATCCAATGAACTCCCAAACTTTTCCAGTTAAAAGCAACAAAATCTTCCGTTCAGAGGCATTTAAATATCCAGTCTGATATGAGTACTTCCATCCATGAAGAATTAATCAATTCATTAATTTAAAATTAAACAGCCCCATGTGGCTAGTAGTTGCTACATAGGAAGATAATTAACGAAGATAAGAATTGATGAAGAAGGGGCGCCTGGGTGGCTCAGCGGGTTAAAGCCTCTGCCTTCGGCTCAGGTCATGATCTCAGGGTCCTGGGATCGAGCCCCACATCAGGCTCTCTGCTCGGTGGGGTGCCTGCTTCCCCCTCTCTCTCTGCCTGCCTCTCTGCCTGCTTGTGATCTCTGTCAAATTAAAAAAAAAAAAAAAGAATTGATGAAGAAAATGCAGAGCAATGTCAAAAGATATAGCTGATCATTCTTTACATCAGGTTACTTCCACAGGAACAAGGGATAGTACTCCACTTGAGAAAAAAGGCCCCTTCAGACTCGTCACTGAAACATAGACATCGGGGGAAACACCAGACTGTGAGGAACCAAGGGAAAACCACAGACTGACCCCTCAGAGCCTCGCTTCAGAGACCATCATGGTCGTGACATAACCATGACTAGTGTCCAGATTTAGATAAGACCTAAAATTATGGATTTGTGAGGCATTCGACGACTGCCGCTCTAATTCAAGGCTTTGATCAAATGATCTACAGACATGTCTTAAGTGTCCATGTATGTGGAGGATCAGCAAGGAAACATCCAAGTCTGTACCTGCGGGTCTCACGGCTTCCAACTCCCCTTCTATCCAGCTCTTCCACAAATCCCACCTACCTAATCACTTATAAACACTCTTTTCACAAGGCGAGCTGCTTTACAAAACGTTGAAATGGTTCCCTGGTAGTAAGTGCACGAAACCTAAATCTCCCGTCCTCGATTTTAAAGCCCTTTGCACCTCAGACCTGCCTGGTAGCCAGTCTGTTTGCCCCACTGCCTAACATGTACTCTATGTCTTGTTTTCATCATTTTACCATTCAACTATACACTCCATGTTCTTTTCTACTTTCCCTGACTTGGCTCACGTTGATTCCCTACCAGGGTAGGGAGAAAAATGTGTCCATAAAGATTTCCCTGTCCTAAACCCTGCCCATGAACATGTTACCTTTATGACAAAAGGGATTTTGCAGGTATCATTAAGGATCTTAAAATGAAGAGATTATTCTGGATTATCCAGGTGGGCCCAGTATAATCACAGGCTCCCTCTAGTAAAGAATCAGAAGGGTCCCAAGGCAGAAGCAGAGGTTGCAGGGATGTGCATTAAAAATACAGTAAGAGGCCATAAGTCAAATGACACCGGAAGTCTCTGAAAGCTACAAAAGTCAAGGGTGGATTACCCCCAAGGAGCCTCTAGAAGGAATGCAGCCCTATGAGTACTTTCATTTTAGCCTCCTAAGAAGGACCTCCAGAACTGCAAGCTAGGAAGTCTGTGTCAATGTAAGACCCTGGGTTTGTGACAGTTACAACGGCAGTCAGAAACGAACATACCTGCCAACACCACCTTCACTAAATGGTAATTTCCAACACCACATTCTTCGCGAAGATGACTCTGATCTCTCCCAGGGAGACATCCTCTATCAAGGGCTTAGATACAGACTGTTTTTTTCTTTCCTAGTGTGCTGTCTTGAGTAGACACGAAACCTCTCGACAGAAGGGACACCAGAGCTAATGCTTCAC
>RCUC01057142.1:0-32589 GCA_003697995.1 Taxidea taxus jeffersonii | reverse complement strand
CAACCATCCGTCCACTCGTCCATCCATCCATCCACATGCATGCATCCAGCCATCATCCATCCGTCCATCCACTCGTCCATCCATCCATCCATCCATCCACTCGTCCATCCATCCATCCATCCACCCATCCATATACTCATCTATCCATCACATTCTTTTTACTCATTTGACACAGTACTGGGAATAGCAGAAAAACAGGAAAAAATGGAAGTTAATCTCTTCTTGGAGCTCATAGCCCAAAAGAAGGACAATGCTGAGTCATCCGAGTCAAGGAAACGCCCCTCCTAGTGGCGCCCATCTCTCAGCTCCCCACGCGAGCTATGAGGCAGTTGCAGGCAAGCTGGAGTCCAGGTCCTGCCCATCATGCTACCATAATCACGGAGAGGAAGGCGAGGAGGGTAGGAACCAAGCCGGTCGCTATAACCACTAGTAGAGTGTAGGAGCTATTTGATGAGTGTCTTCACACTTCTGTCCATTAAAAGAAGAAGAAGCCATAGCTGGAAGTCATGGGATTTGAGAACCCAGGACTGGTTTCCTAGTGTGACTAAGAAGAAAATCACCACTACCGTAGCAGCCGATCACAACACACATCAGCTCAGTTTCTGGGAGTCAGGGTGAAATTTCCCACCCCGCCAAATTCACAGGCTAACAATAGCATTTCCTATTTGTCCCCCTCAAATATACGCTAATATTTACAAGAATTGTCTCTGACCTACCCGAGACACCAACGTGGCAGCAGGGTTTTCAGATGAGGCAGGAGGTGCAGAGAAATTCTACCCACTTCTGATGTGCGGTCCACACGGGCCTGCGGTTGCCGGCTGCAGGCTCGGCCTGCCGGGGTCGCGCAGAGCAGGCATATTGCCGGGGCTGTCAGGACGCGGGAAAGGCTCGCCTTTTCCCAGCCAGGTGAGAAAAGAAAAGAAGGTGAGAAGACGCATCCCCAAGTGCCAACAGTGGGAAAACATTCTCATGAAATTTGTTCTTTCTTAGAGGACGGAAGCCTCATTGTCTGTCTCCCCCACCAGCTTGCTTGCTGCGCCCTGCCCATCCGGCTTCGCTTATCTGGTGGATGGAAGCCAGAGAGAAAACTAGTGTCAGACGCACAGTTCCAGAGAATTCTCCAGCTCCTGGGGGTCCCATCCCTCTGGTCCCTTTTATTCCTCGTTTAGGAAAGGAGCTTCCCAGGATGCCCATCTCAGTCAGCCTCGCACTGGCAGTAGGTTCTGGGCCACGGAGCCAGGCCTGGCTCCTCGGACCGGCAGCTCTTGCCAGTAGAGAATGGCCGTGAACCACGCGCTCATAAACGATCCTTGTGAGCACCATTAATTACCCAGTGGGCGATTTCGGGCAATGTGGGGATCCGACATGTCCTCAATGGAAAGCAAGAGTTTGAACTTGCCCCCAAGACCTGGAGCCCATGCAGCCCGTCGGGGGGAGGACAGTGTGGATTTTTCCAGCCACACTGCCAAGGACGGCGTGGGGCCTATCCCTCTCGGGGTTGCCGTGCTGGCTCGAGCCCCGTTCCTGCCTGCAGAGGCACAGTGTCCTCCTGCTTGGGGCAGTTTGCCAGGAGCAGCTCTCGAATCTGCTCAGCGTAGTCTGGACTTCCCCAGCCTCCCCTTGAATGGCTTCCGGCCCCATTCTGCAGAGCAGCCCGGGTAGAACTCGCTTGTCTTCCCTTCAAGAGAAGAAACACGGAGCTGGGAATGCGTGTGTTTCACATGTTCTTCCCGGGGGCCTTGCAGGAACTCTGACAGCTTTGGGGAAAGGGCCTTTCCTGGGGCCACGCTGTCCCCGGGGAGTTGGAGTCTCCTGTCCCTTCCCATCGAGACCCAGAAGTGTCCACGTGCGGGGTCCAGAGCCCTCAAACTGCTGGAACATGGTGATTTGTTAACCCCGGGCCCGACAGGCTCATACGTGGTTGTCAGGCCCTAGAAACTGATTAAGAAGCACCAGGAACGAAGGACAGTGTGTCACCTAGAAACTCGCATCTAGAGAAAACCGCGCTGCCGAAGTTTGAAGGGCCGGACCCAGAATGAGGCAGTTTCAAGCAATTTAAGGAGAAGCGCTGGAGAGCCGGCTTGTCGCCTCCGGTGGCAGAGGATGAGGTGTGAGGGCAGACGGGACGGCCCTGCTGTGCTCGGAGCTGGTTCTGATGGACGCGCCGGATGCAGCGAGGCTCTGCCGCCCTGTGGGCCTGCCCGCTGTGGACGCAGGGACTCGAAAGGTAAGACTCGGAAGCGCTGGCTGCTGTAGTAATGAGCTAGAGCGGCCCCAGCGCCGGCCGGGGGCGGGGGGCGCGTCTACAGAGGGACGTACTGTGCAGCTCTAGGGGCTGACTTCTGAGGTCAGGCTGCCGGCGGGACTGGGCTGGAAGGGGGGCACCGCGCACTCCAGGCCCCTCTCCGTGCCTGGTAGACGGCCGTCTTCCCCCTGTGTCTTCGTGCCATCTCCCCCTGTAGGAGTCCAGATTCCCTCTTGCCAGGGACACCGCAGTCTCATGACCTCACCTGAACTCGGTCCCCTCTGTAAAGACCTGATCTCCACGGCGTCACAATGGTGGGATTTCCTCCACCTGATGGCCGAACTGCAGCCACTGCTCGTGCCGCCCCCGTCTGGGCTCCTGTCAATAATGCTGTGGGACGGGAAGGGACCGTGGTGGGCACCCTGCAAAGTGACGTACGTCACACGGAGAAGACAAACACCGAATGGCATTCCTTGTGTGTGTCGAGTCTAAGAAAGCCGAACTCATGGGAGCGGAGGGTAAAATGATGGGCACGGGGGGTCAGAGTGCGGGAAACAGGGCGCAACGTCCCCCTTCGCAGGTGACTCGGTCCTGGGCCGACGCACAGCACTGTGGTTATGTGAGCAACACAGCACGGCCGAGACAGCAGACCGCCGTGTTCTCAGCACAACGAAGAAATGGTGGCGGTGTGGTGCGGCGGAGGTGCCAGCGCTGTGGCGGGAGTCACACAGTACACAAATGTACCCGACTCGCACGCAATAGATCTTAAATTTACGTCTTATCTTAATTGAGCTGGAAAAAAAAAGAGTCTCTCTCCAAAGACAGTCACGTTCTGAGGTCGGGACTCCAGCACGCGAACCCGGGGCGGGGACACATCTCAGCTACGACAGATTTCTTCCGGGATGTGGCCAGTCCTCGGGACCCCTGCCCGGCCACCCACGACTGACAGAATCTGCTAGAGGAGCAAAGGAGCCCGGAATTCTAGCCTCTCTGGGGGACTGGGACTTAAAAGGGAAGGACCCAGGTGGAGGTTCTGGCTGTAAGGATGCCATAGACTAAGCCGTCTCCTTTGTGTTTATTTTCACACATTTCCGCTTAGTCACATTTTTCCTTTCTTTGAAAAAAGACCGTCATCCACTTCCTTTCAGGTTAGACACTTGTCACCCGACCCAGTATCTCTGTCAACAGGTCCCTCCTCCTTGCAGGTGACCAAGACCCCTCCAGCCGTGCGATCCCTCCTTTTAGGGCCACTCTCTTCTCCCACTGTCCTTCCATGGTGGGGACGTGGAGTCCCCATGTCCTCCATGTCCCAGGGCCTTTCCCTAGGGCCCTCCTCCCTCACGACCCCCTGTCACGGGCCCCACCTCCTACCTTCACCTCGGAGGTTAGGCTTCAGCCTGGGAATGTTGGAAGGACACAAATATTCAGTCTAGGGCTGGTGTCAGCTTTCTTTTGTGAACAGAGTAGATGCGACTGATTCTCACGTGCAGGGGCGGAAAGTGGTCCTATCACTTCAAGACTGGGCCTTCGCCCTTTGTGACACCGGAAGCTGCTTATACTTACGTCCCCGCATCCAAGGAGACTATTTGTGGTAAACAAGTCTTTGGCGTTCAGGAAATATTTGTGACTGTTCTCCTTTTCTCAGAATCACTGGGCGCACCCTGCTTTTCCACACGAGGGGCAAGACCGGATGGATCTAGCCACCTCTCGCCTTCCTTCTCTGGCATCTGCCGATGTCGTTGCTGGATGCGGGTGGGAGATGCCCACCAGACAGCCCATGTTCCCGGGGGCCCTGAAGGTCACACACACGCACGGTTGTCAAACCACACCTGGGCTCCTGTGTCTGCAAACAGTACTTGTGGGTCATTCTCTGTAATGTGTTACCAAATCATGATGAATCCTACTTACTAAATGGTCATTTGATCTCATCTGACTAGGTAGGGGCACAGCTCTGAATGTGACACAGCCCCCCAGGCCTCGGACACTGTGTCTGTGGGATCGCTCCCCGTCCCCCCACCGTGCCATTTCACAAAGGGGCTCCCAGCTGTCAGACAGGGTAACAAATCTAGCACCAAGCGGTGGTTCTACCTCACAAGCTTTGATCTCCGCAGGCAAACCCTCTGCGCCTTCCTCCGGGTTGTACTTCAGTCCTTTCCATCTTGCTGCTGCTCATCAAAGCCGTCATCATCTCTGGTCTCAAACTACTGCAACGGTCTTACCCTCCTGGAGCTCCTTCTGCAGCCGGTAGTGGTGTGCAGTGTCGGCAGCGTGGACAGTGTCTACACTGCCCTCACACCTGGCATGCGGCCCGGGTTCCTTCTCGTGGCCCGCAAGTCTGTCCGCAAGGGGGTCCCAACCCCCACTCCAGTCTCACACTGGGCCACAGCCTTCACTCCCTGGGGCCAGGACGGAGGCCCCCTGCCACCTGCCATGCCAGGCTCTCCTTGGCCCCAGGACCCTCTGCGGCGCTCACCCTTTTGCCCGGAATTCATCCCATCCCCTTTCTATCCGTCACCCTCACTCTGCACGGCCGGCTTATCCCGTTCGTCAGGTCTCTGATGGATGTTCGCTTCCCCACAGAGGGCCCCGACACCCCCTAGCCACGGCACTAATTGCTCTCCCTCCTCCCCCTCAACAAATGCACCCCCAGAAAGGGTCTACGTACTGCCTTGCTAACCGCCTTTCTTATCACCTTTAGACTGGGAGCTCCTCACAGTATCCCTGCTGGTAGACATTTTCAGAACGAATAAAGGGTCTTTGTTTTGATCTTTATGGCAAGTGTAAAGAAAAGTTGCACAGGCACACGCGAATTCTGACTTGTGCCTCTGTGGGTTAAACAAAATACCTTCCGGGTCCAGTCTCTCTCCTTCCTCTTACCTTCATCTCTCCCCTCCCTTCAAAGGCAAGGGTTTTAGGAGTATCGAAGGTAACCTACTGCATGCTCCCACCTTACGGAAGCCCCAGGAGCGCCCCTTTCCCTCAGGAGTGTTGTGTGCTATGGCGAGGGAACGTTCCTGCCTCCTTCCAGTTTTACAGTGCTCTGCTCGTGGAGAAGTTCGCTCTCGGGCTCACTGCTGAGTCTCCGTATTCATAATAACAATAGAACATCGATCCCACATCCCAGAGCTGCTTCGACCGCTTTGAAAAATGCCAGCCATTGACCATGGCTTCCGGCTGGAGTTCAAGTAACCGTGGCTGGTAAGCTCGCACTGACTTTTATCACCGTTTCTGCTTGGGGGGAGGCTTGGTGGGTAAACGTGGGCCAGGCAGACTTTCCACGGTTCCTCGGTCTGGTCTCTCCGGTCTTCCCACTGGGCACTGAGGCGTGGGCCTGGGGGCTTTCAGCCAAACATAAAACGGCCGCCTCACACAAGCTCCTATAGAAACGCCCGGAGGCAAGCTGGTATTTTCTGTCTGTTGATGGACTCCGTCACTTGTCACGGATCACAGTAAACACAGGCAAGCAGGCTTCTCTCAGGCCAGTGCTTCCTTCAGTCTTTCACGGCCATTCCCTGGGCGCCACACACGTGTGCCGTGTCGGTGCGGCTCCCCTGTGACGGCTCTGTGTGCTCAGGGCGCAGGGTTGGCGGCCGGGATGAGACCAGGCCGGTGAGTGGGGCCTCCAGGAAGTGTCTGTAAGGGCGACGTGGTGATACACACACACACAAAGGAATATTACTCAGCCACCAGAAAGGATGAAGTCTCGCCCTTTGCAACGACACAGATGGAAGTGGAGCGTGTCATGTCATGCTGACCAAAATAAGTCGGTCAGAGGAAGCCAAATACTGTATGATTTCACCCATATGCGGAGTTTAGGAAACGAAACAAGTGAACATACAGGATGGGAAGGGAAAATAAACTAAGAGGAAGACTGGGAGAGAGGCAGGCGACTCTTAGCTCTAGGGAACAAAGTGAGGGCGGCCGGAGGCAGGTCTGAAGTCGGTGTTTTGGGCCGGAGTGAGAACGCTGGTGGGTCTCGTGCCTCCAGAGGCTCGAGGCAAGAACCCGTCCCGTAGGACTTCTAGCTTCGTAAGCTTTGCTGGCTGCCGGACGCCTTTCTGGGGGCTGCCTCCCTAGGACCTCGGCATCTGCTCCCATCACTCCCTCCTCTTCCGTGCACGGAATCTCCCTCTGCCATCATGGCAAGGGCCCCTGTGACTGCCTTGTCCAGGGGAAGCCCAGACCCTTAACTGAATCGTATCTGCTGAGGCTCCATCTCCATATAAGGTAACAGTTAGAGGTTCCAGGGATTATGGCACAGGTATCTTGGGGGGGCAGTTTTTAGCATATCACACAACCGGCATTACATTTAAAAGGATTAAAATGACATAAAGTATGTTATACGACCAAAATAGAATTAAACTAGCCATCGGCAAGAAAAATAAATTCAGAGAAGTGCTTAATATTTAAAGGTACATTGTATTTTCTCAATGATTGATGGACCAAAGAAGAGATCAGACACAAAATTAAAGATGTCTTGACCAGAGGCGCCTGGGTTGCTCAGGCGGTTAAGCATCTGCGTCCGGCTCAGTTCGTGATCCCAGGCTCCAGCGATCGATCGAGCCTGGCTTTGGGTTCCCTGCTCAGCAGGGACACTGCTTCCCCCTTTCCCTCTGCTGCTCTCCCTGCTGTGTGTTTTCTCTCTCTCTCTTAAATAAATAAATAAAATCTTTAAAAAGTATCTTGAACTGAATGAAAAAGAGAGCACAACATGTGGAAATTTATAGGATACGGTGAAGCAGTGTTTACAGGAAAATGTATAGGTTAAGCTCTCACATCTGAAAAGAAGAAAGTTTCTAAAAATAGTAATTTAAGCTTCTTCATCAAGAAGCCAGAAAAAGAAAAGTAAATCATGTGTTAGTAATCAGGAAAAAGGAAATAATATAGATCAGCTCAAATATCAATGAAGATAATAAAAAGTCAATACAGAAAATCAATAAAACAAATTTATTCTTGAAAACATTGGCAAAATGACAAACCATCAGGTAGACTGAATAAGACAAAAAGAGAGAAAATTCTAATCCTGAAGTCAAGACTAGTAAAGGAAACATCACTACAGACTCTAAAGAAATTTAAAAGATTATGGAACTATCCTATAAACACTTGAGTGCAAACAAGCCCGACAACCAGAAAGAAATGGGCAGATTCCTAAAAAGACATAGTCAAAACTGGCTCAAGAAGAAAGAGGCAATTTAAGTTGGCCAATATCAAGTAAGGAAATTCAACTGGGAAAGTGTGTATCAGCTTGTAAGAATACAAGGTTGGCTTAGCCTCTGAAAATCAATTAATGTAAACCACCACATAAAGAGATAAAGGGGAGATACCATATGATCATTTCAGTAGACACAAAACATTTAACAAAATCAAAAATGCATTCATGATAAAAATTCTCAACTTGCTAGGAATTAAAGGGGACTCCCAGTACCTCCTACACGGTGTCTATAAAAATCCTCGTTAACACAAGGCTGTCATGAAAGATCAAATTGTGAATGAGTTCGACACCGAACCACTGTAACCAGGTGAGAAAAATATTCATAGTATACATGTTGCGTAGAAAGAATTAGAACCATCTTTATTGGCAGAAAACATTACAGTCTCTATAGAAAGTCCTGAAAAATGTTGCTAGTCTAGAACTAATGAGTAAGTTTACTACGGTTTCAGGATATAAGACTGGTATATAAAATCAGTTGCATTGCTGTGTACGGGCCATGAGCAATCCAAAAACGAAACCATGGAATCAGGTTTAGCCATAAGAGCACTGGCAAGAGTGAAATATTCGGGAATAAATTTAACAGAGTAAGTGCAAGACAAGCACACTGAAACTCCAGAAATTTGCTGAGAGAAAACTGAAGTCCTAAGTAAGTGGAGAGACATATTGGATTCATGGGTTGAAAGACTCACGTTGAGAACTTAGTTCTTCCCAAACCGAGCTCTTGATTCAATGCCATCTCCACCAAAATACAAGCAGGCTTATTTATTTTACAGAGAAATTCTTATTCTGATCCTGAAATTTATATGAAAATGCAAAGAAGGTTGAGTAGCAGGATATTTAAGAAGAACAGAGTTGGAAGACTTACATCACTCGGTCCCAAAACTTCCTTGAAGCCACAGCGATCAAGATAGTGTGGTTTGGGCCTAACAGACGTACTATAGACCAGCGGACCAGGACGGTGTTCAGAAGCAGATCCACATAGCATGTGGTCTACTGACTTTCAACACAAGTTACGTGGGAATTTAGGGAGGGGAAGGATGGTCTTCTTTTTTTGTATGATTTCATTTATTTATTTGAGAGAGAGAGAGCACAAGCAGGGGGAGGGGCAGAGGGAGAGGCAGACTCCCTGCTGAGCAGGGAGCCCGATGCGGACCACCTGGGATGTGGCTCTATCCCAGGACCCCGAGATCATGACTTGAGCTGAAAGCAGACACTTAACCGACTGAGCCGCCCAGGTGCCCCAGAATCATCTTTTCTACAAACAGTTTCTAAAATAATGAAATGTTCATATGCAAAAGATTTAAACTAGACCCTTATTCCACACCACACACACACAGTTTAACTGAATGCAGAGTGAAAACTATAACATTCATACAGAAAAGCACAGAAGGAAATCTTTGTGATCCCAGGTTAGGCAAACGTTTTTTAGATATGACATCAATAGCAGAATTCAAATTAGGAAAAAAATGTCATTGGTACTCATCAAAATTTTAAAAGTTTGCTTTTATAGAGACCCCATGAAGAAAATGAAAAGACAAGCCATGGATAGGAAGAAAATAGAGCGAGCGCAAGCAGGGGGAGCAGCAGATAGCGGGAGAAGCAGACTCCCCTCTGAGCAGGGAGCCCGATGCTGGACTCGATCCCAGGACCCTGGGATCTTGTCCTGAGCTGAAGGCAGAGGTTTAACCGTCTGAGCCACCCAGATGTCCCGTTCTACTGCCTTTAGACATAATTAACTATATTGGGTTTACTGAGGTAAGATGTACACATAGTAATATTAATCAATACGGGGGCGCCTGGGTGGCTCAGTGGATTAAAGCCTCTGCCTTCAGGTCGGATCATGATCCCAGGACCCTGGTTCCCCCCGCATCGGGCTCTCTGCTCAGCGAGGAGCCTGCTTCCTCCTCTCTCTCTGCCTGCCTCTCTGCCTACTTGTGACCTCTGTCAAATAAATAAATAAAATCTTTTAAAAAATATTAATCAATATGATGTACTATTCAGTGATTTTTGACAATCACACGCCGTGGTGTGACGTGGCCACAACTATGATGTAGCACATCTCCGGCACAACCTTTCCTGCCCGTCTCCCCCCCATCCTCTGGCCGCCTAGCACAACCTCCGCGCTTTAGAATTGCTCTAGAATTGCTCTAGAATTCCACATAAACGGGTCTGGGCAGCGCGTGCCGTCTTGCGTCTTCCGTCTTTCACCCCAAGTAACTCTTCCGAGGCTCGTTCGTGCTGCCGTGTGGAAGCCCGCGTTCTCCTCCGGGGCGTGGATGCCCCACGGTGCATCTGCCCCTCACTGGTTGAGGGGCCCTTGGGTTGTGTCGAGTGTGCGGCTGTGATGCACGGAGCTGATAGGAACACCTGTGCTTAGGTCTTTGTCTAAGTTTGGGTTTTCATTCCTCTGAGGAAGACCCCCGGGAATACAGTTCCTGGGTCGTGCGTGCGTTCGGCTGGCTTCGTGAGGACCTGCCCAGCCATTTTCCGAGTTCCTGGGCCGGCCCGTGTCGCCGCCGGGCGTGCGAGTGGGATGCACTTGACCCGTACCTTCTGCCGTATCCGTGGTGCTGGGCTTGCGGTGTTCGGCCGTTTCAGTAGTCGTGCCCTGTTAGCTCATACTTTTAATTTGCTTCTCCTAATAACCAATGATTTTGAGTATCTCTCGTTTTTTTATTTGCCATTGGCCTATCCCTTTTGATGATGTGTCTCTTGGGAAAATACCTAGGAATGCGATTTATAGGTCATATAAGTGTATGCTTAATTATAACATTTGCTCACTTTTTGTCTTCCTATTTAGAATTGAAATGCTTTTTTTTTAAAGATTTATTTATTTGTTAGAGAGAGAGAGAGAGAGCACAGGCAGAGAGAGAGGCAGGCAGAGGCAGAGGGAGAAGCAGGCTCCCTGCCGAGCAAGGAGCCCGATGTGGGACTCGATCCCAGGACGCTGGGATCATGACCTGAGCCGAAGGCAGCCGCTTAACCAACTGAGCCACCCAGGCGTCCCAAAATACTTTTTTAAATAAAGATTTTATTTATTTATTTGACAGAGATCACAAGTAGGCAGAGAGGCAGGCAGAGAGAGAGGGAAGCAGGCTCCCCGATGAGCAGAGAGCCCGATTCGGGGCTCGATCCCAGGACCCTGCGACCATGACCTGAGCCGAAGGCAGAGGCTTTAACCCACTGAGCCACCCAGACGCCTCAGAAACGCTCATTATGTATTTTGAGTGCAAGTCCTTTGTCACAGTTTCGTGTTGTGAATATTTTCTCCCAGACCGTGGCTTGCTCTCCTTTACTTCACACTGGCTTTTGAAAAACAATTTTTTTAAATTTTGGAGTCCAATTTTTTATGGGTCATTCCTTTGTTACTCCACTTTTTGTAATGATTTTATTTATTTATTTGTCAGAGAGAGAGAGAGCAAGGGAGAGAGCACAAGCAGGGGGAGTGGAAGGCAGAGGGAGAAGCAGACCCCCCTGAGCAGAGGGCCCGATGCGGGGCTCGATCCCAGGACCCTGGAGCCATGACCTGAGCCGAAGGCAGACTGAGCCACCCAGGTTTCTCACTATCCTATTTTTAAAGATCATTTCAATCCCAAGATCATAAAGATTTTCTACTAGTTTTATGATTTTAGCTATTAAATTTAGGTCTGTGATCCATTTTGAGTTAATTTTTTTGTATGACGTAAGTGTCGAGGTTCATTTATTTGTTGTGAATATCCGCTTATTTTAACAGCATTTTCTGGAAAAGTTATTATTTTACAATTAAATTGCCTTCATAATGCTGAAGAAATAGCTGCACGCACACACAGGCCCCTTGGGTCTATTTCTGGAGTCTCTGTTCTCTTCTGCACATTTCTGTGTCTGTCCTTTATGCTGGGGCCCCCCCGCCCCCATCTTGATTACTATGGTAAGTCTTAAAATCAGGTAGTGGAAGTCATCCAATTCCTCCTCTTTCAAAATTGTTTTGGCTTTCTAGACCTTTCCATTTCTCTACAAAGTTCAGGATCGGTGTAGCCATTCCTACAAAAGAGCTTTCTGGGATTTTGACAAGGAGTCCATGGAATCTGTACATCAATTTGGGAAAACCTGAGACCCTAATAATATTGACTCTTCCAACCATCTATTTAGATTTTTAAAAAGCCTTTCTCAGCAATTTTTTGTAGCTTTCAGTGTACAGATCTTGCTCATTTTTGTTAAATCCATTTTTATTTCTTATTTTGATGTCATTGTTAATATAATCATTTGGTATAATTTCCAATCATTCACTGGAAATAAAATGAAAAACACTTAGTTGTTGAAATTAATTTTTGTTTCAGATCATTGTAGATACATATGCTATTGTAAGAAATAAAACAGAGATGCTTTCTACCCTGGACCCGGCTTTCTCCAGTGGTGACTGACATCTTGCAAAACTGGAGCACGGCCCCGAACCCCGGATATCGACCCCAGGATGTCGACAGCGATGCGGCCCACCGATCTTACTGGGATTCCCCTGTTGTGCTTTGATTCACTGGTTTGTGTGCCGGCGCCTGTGTGAGGGAGCTCACGCGTGTGTGTTTAGACCGATGCCACTTTACCCCACGTGTAGCTTTCTGTAGCCATCGCCACACTCAAAGCGCACAAATGCTTTATCGGCGCAGGGGTTCTCCGTGGCCTCTGAGGACCACAGCTACCTCCCCCGCCGCGCCCCCACCCCTCACCCGCAACCACCACAAGTCTGTTCTCCACCTCCGTAACCCGATTTCAAGAATATTATTTACATGAAATCATTTAGTGTCTCACCTTTGGAGACTGGCTTTCTTTTTTCCGACAGTCCTCGTGTGTGTGTCCTTGACCCTTTATTCCATCAAAGACGCTTCGTTGGGATCCCTGCTCGGCTCGTGTGCATGACGCCGCTGTGGACATGGGGGTGCGGATATGTCTTCACACAGTGATTTCTTTCCTTCCGAGATATTCTCAGAAGTGGAATGTCTGCACCATATGGTAGTTCTATTTTTAACTTTTCGAGGAATCTCCATCCTGTTTTCCATAGTGGCTGTGCCAACTTACATCGCCAGCAACAGTGCACAAGATTTCTTGTTTTAAAAATTTTTTATTTAAATTTGATTTAGTTAACATGTACTGTATCCTTAGCTTCAGAGGCGGAGGTTAGGGATTCGTCAGCTGCATACAGCTCCCGGCCTCGATCCGGCTCGCGCCTCCTTCGTGCCCATCCCCCAGTTACCCCGCCTGCCCCCACCTCCCCCGAAAACCCTCGG
This sequence comes from Taxidea taxus jeffersonii, assembly GCA_003697995.1. Taxonomy (NCBI): domain Eukaryota; kingdom Metazoa; phylum Chordata; class Mammalia; order Carnivora; family Mustelidae; genus Taxidea; species Taxidea taxus. The sequence continues at coordinate 19,874 of RCUC01057142.1, read as the reverse complement.
TTTGTTTCCTAGGGTTAGTCTCGTAGGGTTTGCCTCCCTCTCCGATTTCATCTTTTTAAAATTTTTCCTTCCCCTCCCCTATGTTCATCTGTTTTGTTTCTTAAACCCCACATATGAGTGAGATCATATGGGATTTGTCTTTCTCTGCTGCCTTACTTCACTCAGCATAATGCCCTCTAGTTCCATCCATGTCCCTGCAGATGGCAAGGCTGCATTCTTTCTGATGGCTGCATAGTATTCCATCGTGTGTGCACGCCACGTCGTCTTTATCCAGTCATGTCGATGGACACGGGGGCTCTTTCCATATTTGGGCTGATGTGGACATCGCTGCCATAAACACTGGGGTGCACGTGCCCCTCCGGATCACTGCAGCTGTATCCTTTGGGCAAACACCTGGTAGTGGAACTCCTGGGTCGGAGGGTAGCTCTGTCTCCGACTTTGTGAGGAAAGCGTTTTGCAGAGTGGCTGCACAGTTTGTTTTTTTAGACTTAGCATAATTCCCTGGAGATTCATCCAAGCCGTGTATATCAATAGTTCATTCCTTTTTATTTCTGAATATTATCTCGTGGTTTGGAGAGACCAACGTTGTTTAACCATGCACCCGTTGAAAGACATATGGGTTTACAGTTTTTAGCTAGAGTGAATAAAGATGCTATAAATATTCATGTAAACATTTTTGTGCATGATCCTAAGTTACCATTTCTCCAGGAGAAACGCACAGAAGTGCAGTTGACGGTTATATGGTAATTCCATGTTTAGTGTTCTAAGAAACTGCTCGCTTCTTTCCAGAATGGCTGCGCCATGCTTCACAATGCTGTCGGGCAATTTCTCGTGTGCTTACTTAGCAGCAAGGGAAGTGTCTGTTTACGTATTTTACTGATTTCTAACTGGACTCTGTGACCGTTGAGTTTTGAGAGTTCTTGAGACACTCTAGATCCCAGTACTTCGTTGGACATGAGGTCTGCAAGTATCTCCCCCAGTCTGCAGACTGTCTTTTCATGCTCTCACTAGGGACGTTTACAGACGAAAAGTTTCAAATTTTGAAGAGGTCAATTTTTTTTTTCTTTTACAGACCATGCTTGTGGTTTCAAGTACAAGATCTATTTGTCTAGCCCCAGATCCCAAAGATTTCCTCTTCTTTTTCTTCTAGAAGTTGCAGTTTTACACTTAGGCCAGTGATGCATCTGGGGTTAATTTTCATGGAACACGTGAGGCGCGGACTGACATTCAGCGTTGGCCCGTGGGTGGTCCATTACTCCCCCACCATTGCCTGAAAGCTGTCCTTCCGCCATTAAACTGCTTTTGCGTTTTTGTCAAAAACTAACTGAGCACGTTTCTGTAGATCGCTGTCTGGGCTCGCTACCCTGTTCCATGATCTGTGTTCACCCTTTCAGCAACACCACACTATCCTGATTACCCCAGCTAGACAGTAAGTCTTAACATTGGGAAGACCGATCCCGCACACTTTGCTCCTCTCTTTCAAGATTGTTTGGGTTCTTCTAGGACCTTCTCCTTTCCATATGAACTTTAGAATAGTGTTATCTATGGCGTAAAAACAACTGCTGGGGGTTTGGTGGAAATCCTATCACATCTATAGACTGATTTGGGGATAACTGGCATTTTTTACTATGTGAGTTCTCCACTTCATACACACATTATGCCTTTCCATTTATCTATGTTGTTTGATTTATCTGATCAGTTTTTTGTAATTTTCAGCATGTATAATCTTTGTATATTTTGTTAAATGTATACCCAGGTATTCATTTTCTTTGGATTAATTACAAATCTTATTGCATTTCTGGGTTTGGTTTCCACATATTTGTTATTAGTATATAGAAATATGGTTGGTTTTTGTGTTCTTGTATCATGCGAACTTCTCGAGCCTAGTCCTTAGCTCTAGTTGGTTTTTCTCTCTTTTTTTGAGTGGGGATGTTTCTTGGGATTTTCCAGGTAGAGCACCATGTCATCTTTAACTAGGACAGTTTTCTTCCTTTCTCTGTAATCTGTATGCATGTTATTTCTTTTCTTGCTGTATTGTTCCGTCTAGAATTTTGAGCCTTATGCTGAAGAGCATTGATGAGACTGAGCACACTAGCCTTGTTCCTAATTTTAGGGGAAAGTAGTCATTCTCTCACCATCAAGTACCATTTTACTCTAGGCTGTTTATTCACATTCTTTATCAAGTTGAGGCAGTTTCTCTCTATTCCTAGTTTCTTAGGAGTTTGCATCATAATTTGCTGGTAAATTTTGTTGAAGGATTTTTCCACACCCATTGATACGGTCATATGATTTTTCTTCTCTAGCTTGTTAATATGGTGGATTATACTGCTCACTTTTTAGAATATTGAACCAGCCTTGCATGCCTAGAATCAATCCCCCTTGGTTGTGGTGCATAATTCCTATATATTGACCAATTTTGTCTGCTGATACTTGTCAAGAATTTCTGCATCTCTATTCATGAGGAATCCCGGTCTGTGATTTCCTTTTCCCAAACTGTGTCTGCAGTTGGTGTCAGGATAATATTAGCCACACAGAATTAGGTGGAACGTGTCTCCTCTTGCGTTTTCTGGAAAAGAGTGCGGAGAACTGATTTATTCAGTGTTTGGTAGAATTCGCCAGTTAAACCAGCTGGACCGGAAGATGGCTTTTCTCAGGACCTTTTAAATCATCAATTCAATTTCCTTCATAGTTATAAAGCTAAATGACCTATTTCGTATCGGGTGAAGTGTGAAGTTCATTCCACTCGGAGCATTGGTCCATCTCAGGTAAGTTGTCGGCTTTAACATCCGAGTTGTGAGCAGGGTACTCCTGCCCTTCTGAAGTCAGGAGGGTTGGAAGGGACTGGATTCCCGTGTCCCCCTGAAATCCGTATGTTGAAATCCTTGCCCAGAATGTGACAGCCACTAGGACGTGGGGCCTTTGGGAGGTGATTGCATCATGAGGGCTCCCCCGGCGTGAGTGGGCGTGGTGCCCTTGAAGAGACCCCAGACCGCCGCCTTGCCCCTGCTGCCCAGTGAGGGCACCGTAAAGGACAGCACTCGGACGCCGAATCTGCCAGTGCCTGGGTGTGGACTTCTCAGGGTCCAGAGCTGTGAGAAATAAAAGTTTGCCTTTTGTAAGCCCCCGGGCTATGGTATTGTTGCTATAACATCCCAGGCAGACTGAGATAAGGGTCTGGGGTGAATTTCTGCGCTGCACTTCTGATATTTCTCCTTCCCTCTCTCTTCCTTGTCAGTCTTGCTCAAGGTTTTTGTCAGCGTCATCAATCTTCTCAAAGAACCTGGTGTGGGTTTTTGTCTCACTGATTTTTCTGTGGTTTCCCTATTTTCAATGATTGATTTCTGCTCTATCATCTCCTGGTGCTCGCTTTGACTTCGTTTTGCTCCTCTTTATCTAGTGACCTGAATTAGGAGGCTTGGCCGTTGATTTAAAACCTTCTCTAACATAAGCATTGACTCTAACAGATTATCCTCTCAGAACTATGGCGCTGCATCCCATGCTGTGAAATGTTTTATCTTCACTTTCATTTAGCTTTAATATCCTTCGAGCCTCTTAGATCAATGGATTTTGTAGAAGTGTTTAATTTCCATGTTATGTAGAAGTTGTTTAATTTCCATGGGTTCTGAGATTGTCCTGTTTTCTTTCTGTTACTAATTTCTAGTTTAATTCAATTATGTTCAGAGAACATGTTCTGTAGGACCATAATTATTCATTTGTGGAGGTTTGTTTTAAGACCCAGAATGTGGCCTTGATGAATGCTCCATGAGCAACTGAAAAAATATGCATTTTGCTGCTGCTGGATGCAACACGCTGTGTATGTGGGTTACATCCTGTCCGTCGTGTTATTCTACATCCTTGCTGATTTTTTCTTGGGTAGTTCTATCAGTTGCTGAGAGAGGACACTAACGTCCCCCAGCCAATTTAAGATTTTCAAGTGTGGCGCTGCATCATACATTCGGCAGCTATATTGTTTGGGGAGGGCACATCTAGGATTGCTATGTCTTGTGGGTACATTAATCCTTTAATTATTATGAGCTATTCCTCTTCATCTCTAGGGATTCTCCGTGCCCTGAAGTCTACCCAGTGTGATGTCTGCACAGCCACCCATGCTGTTCACCACACGCTTCCACATGTGCCATGCTCCATCCTCTCACTTGCAGCCCACCGTGTTGGAGTTGAGATGTGTGTCTTGTGAACAGTTCGCAGTGAGTTTTGGTTTTGTTTTGTTTTTTATTCACTCAGTTAATTCCCGCCGTGTTTGCGATTAATAGAGCCTTTTCTATACTGGAGGTTACGTCTGCCATTTTATAGTTTCTTTCCCATTTATTTTCTCTCCTTTTTCTATTTTCATGCCTTCCTACAAGTTACTTAAACATTTTTAGGATTTCATATGGATTTATTCATAGGGTTTTTGAAGGTATTTTTGGTCTCATTCTCTTTGTCTCTGTATAGTTTACTCCAGGAATTAAAATACATGTGTACGAGTCACTGTGGTCTGCTGGTGTCACCATTCGCCATCTCAGGGGAAGCACGGTCCCCTTACTTCCATTTTAAGTCTTTTCCGTTCCCCTGCATTTAGGTTTGGTTACCTAAAATATCAGATGGTGTTACGAATTTTATGTTGATCAATATAATTTATAAAACTCATGAGAAGAGCCTATTTATGCAGCCATTTTTTCTCCTATTTCTGTTTTCTTTCTTCCTTCCTGATCTCCCAATATGGAGATGATAATCTCCTTCCTGTTTCCAGAACATTCCGTAGCCATTTTTACGAGGGAGTGCTCCTACTGATCCCCCTTGCTGTGCTGCTGGCCTCACCTGGTGTTATCGGTGGGAGTCCCATGCAGTGCAGGGGAAGACTGGGTCTACAGGGGCTGCCCCGTGTTGCAAGTTGAGGGCGAGGGAACGCCTGGCCTGGGTGAAGAGAGGGGTCATGAGATACTCTGCCGTTGCATTGTTCTTCCAGTCCTGGGGTCCCAAACCAACCCGTCTTCTCTTTACCATATTTCAGAGGTCTCCCCTTCGGTATTTACAGGGTTCTGAGTTATTCTCAGCGAGTAGAAGCAGCGAGATAGGAGCTTATCCTGTCTCGTCTGGATTAGAGTCCAAACCCGACAGTTGATTTTTGTAAGTATTGTGCTTGTGTCCTACAATCTTACTGAACTCACTCACTTGTTCTAGAGGCTTCTTTCCTACACTTCTTCAGACTCTCTCCAAAGACGGTCCTGGTCTTTCTAAATGGACACTTGCACTTCTTCTTTTCTAGTTGGTATGTGTTTAACTTCTTTGTCTTGCCATATTCCACCAGCTGGAGTCTTCAGTGTGGATTTTAAGTGGTGAGAACAGACACGCTTACCACTGTCAGGATGCATCATCCTGGTTTTCTGTATCTCTAGGTTTATTTTGTTCGGTTTTCTAAGAGCACTTTTCATCTGTGATCATGAGGGAATGCGGTCTTCAGTTTTCTTTCTTCATCACGTCTTTGTCTGTTTTGTTATCGGGTAGTGCTGACCTCATAAAACAAGCTGGAGGACCCCCGTCTGCTGGTGTAGAGCTGATATTGCTATTTCCTCAAATGTTTGGTAGAATTCGCTGATGAAGCTGTCCAGGGCTAGGACTTTCTTTGTGTGAGATTTGAACTAGGAATTAAATTTTCAGTTCTTTCCCAGATGCAGCTCTATTCCAGTTATCTGTTTCTTCTGAAGTGAGTTTCAGTAGTGTGTGTTTCTGGGATTTTTTCCATTTAACTTAAATAGTTACATTTATTAGCAGAGGTTTTCCGTATGCATCTTTATTTTATATTCTGTGTCTAGGATCTGTAATGATCTCCTCTTCTTGGTTCCCGATATTATTAATTCACGACTTCAATATTTTTCTTTCTTGGTCAGTCTGACTAGAGGTTTGTTTATTTTTTCCTATTGTCAAATGTTTTCTTCTGCATTTATTGACATGATTGTATTTTCTCTTTAATCTGTTAATATGGTGAATTATATGATTTTTAAATGTCAAATCCACCTAGCATTTTTATTTTAATGGCTCACGGATGACGGGCCCTCTGCTTCTGCCCCTCTCCTGGGTTTTGTAAACACCACCAAGGGATTTTGGACATTTCACATCAATAGGAGCTTTAATGTGGGGTCTCCAAACCCCTTCCACGGGTTCACACAGACAGAATCTTTCTAATAAGGTAAAAATTAAATGTGATACAGTTTCCAAGATTGAGCCAAAATTATGCTGTCGTTGAGCAAAGGTGACAGATTAAAATGAAAGGAAGAAATTTTCTCACGATTGTGACTTTCTCCTGTGTCCTGCTACGTGCACCCATGGCTCAGCAAGGGTAGGAGGCAGGGACACTGACCTGGGCATTGACTCAAGTGGCTCTTAAAGCCCAGGTGGCTCAGTCCGTTGAGCGTCTGCCTTCGGCTCACGTCGTGATCTCAGGGTCCAGGGATCGAGGCCCGCCCACTCAGAAGGGCGTCATCTGGGCCCTCTGCCCTTCCCCTTCTCTCCTGCATGCTCTCTCTGTCTCAAATAAATAAATAAAATCTTGAGGGGGGGAGCTCAGAGCTTATTGAAAGACAAGCGCTTTGGGTCCCCAAGAAGAAGATTCCAGATTCACCTATTTGAGTTCTCTAACAGGCAGTAAGGATGAGCTCCATCAAAGCTCAGTTATCTACATCTCAAAAACCCGTCTGTACCTTGGGAAGAGCTCACACAGGCCCACTGAGCGGCCCAAGTGCTTTGAGTGGTAAACAGAAGAAATGCTGTTGTAGTTCAACAATCTGGAGAAAAGCAATCGTCTTGGCGGCTGGGCCTTGTATGAAGTATTTCTTTAGAGATGAATAGATTCGTTGAAATAGAAGAATCTTCTGTGAATCACTTAGTCCTTTTTCTAGAAAGAGGCCTTGTTTGCATGAATACTTCGAAGCGTCTGAGCTAAATGTCCCCCCAGTGCTGAGCACAGGGCGGTCGTGTTCAGGGAAGCCCTGAGCCAGGTCCACCCTGCTCTTCACTCCTCCCGGGGAAACCTATTAGAAAGTCACACACTGTTCTTCAGCGTCCCCTGCCTACAAAATTGCAGGAATTTCCCCCTGTACTAACCTGCATCCCTCCCAACGTACTGGTCGTGTTGCGCGAGTAAGTGCTTAACCAGCTCATCAAAAACAATGTGTGTTAGATGCATGGGGGGCTCAGACGGTTAAGTGTCTGTGCTCCGCCCAGGTCATGATCCCTGGGTCCCAGGATCGAGCCCCACGTCGGGCTCCCTGCTCCCCGTGCAGCGGAGTCTGCCTCTCGCCCTGCTTGTGCTCTCTCTCTCAAATTCATAAACAAAATTTTTTTTAAAAAATTTGAGTTGTCAACCGATTTCCATGGTATAATAGTGAAAGGTAATGAAATAATTAGGAAATGGTGAGTTTTGAGACTTACTGCTATTATTTATAAAGTAATTGATTTAATGGTAATTTCATGTTAAGTTTATTTATTGAGAGAGAAAGAGTGTGTGTGGGGGGTTTGGGGGAGAAGGAGAATCCCAACCAAACCCCCCCCACCCCGGCTCCACCTGGAGCCCATGTGGGCCTCGATCCCACCACCCTGAGATCATGACCTGGGCAGAAATCAAGAGCTGGATACTCAGCCGACTGAGCCACCCAGATGCCCCTATGGGCATCACCGTAGGCTCATAAAATTCCAGAAACTGTGACTTTGGTCCTCATGAGCAGCAGGTCGGCCCAGGACAGCTCCGAGTGGCTCTATGAGGGAGAGATCAATACCACCCCCCATCCCTTTCCTGGCTGTCAGTCTCCAGCTCCGGCGAGGATTCCTGGAGAAGGCACAGGCACAATTCACGGAGGGGGCACCTCTTTTCCCGAGCCTCGCTTTCTTGGCCAGGAACAAAGAAGCCAGGCCAGCTGGAGTTCTCGCGAACTGGGGGACCTGCAACCTCACCCCAGCTCCGGGAGGGAAATGCCTGTCTCTGCCCCCGCCCCCAAAGCCCCATCCGTGTGCGGGAGGAGCAGAGGCCTCTGAGCGGCGGGGTCCGCGTGGCCTGACGGTCTGTGGGCGTCCCTGGGGTGGCCGCTGGCCACGAGCATCCTGGCTTCTCCAGCAGGATGCGAGACGCCCCGCATTGCCGGGTGTCTCGTGGGCAGTCCTGGGGCAGCGTGGCTCCCTCCCCTTGGCAGCAGGGGGGTTGCCCAGCCCCCTGTGGGGTGTTTCTCTGGAGGGAAGGGAAGTGAACAGGAGCAGCTGCCTTCAGGAGCTCCTGGCCCCACCGCAGGCCGAGAGCTGCCCATGCGGGGCCCCCCACCCCCGCCCAGACCCGGGCTGCACCCCGGCCAGCCCCGGAGGAAACACGGTATCTTTAAAGGTGATTTTTTTTTTTTTTGATATTTCACCTCCTTGTAAGCAGCTGCCTTGCAGGAGCAGCACCTCACACCTCACTTTCATTTCCGAAATCGCAGGTTTGGGACACAGCCTTAAATGGTTGTGTCTTCCCCCTGCTGCCCGTCCTGCACCGGCTCTCCTGCTCAGGGATGCTCGGCGGCCTGCAGATCGCAGCCTGCAGGTTCCCGCCCCGCCCGGGCTCTTCCGCTCAGGGCCTCGTCCCGCAGGTCCCAGCCGGTCCGCGGGGGAGCCGGGAACAAAGCCAAGCAGGCAGGTTCTGGAGTCCGCCCTGCGCCACTTGCGCGGGGTGTAACTTGTTATTTCCAAGTTATCTGTCTGTTCGCTGTTGAAAAGGCCCTCATTTCTTTTTTTCTAGATTTTTAAAAATTCATTTATATATTTTTGAATATTTTATTTATTTGTCTATTTTGAGAGGGAGAGAGAGAGATCAGGAGAAGGGCCAGAGGGAGAAGGAGAGAGAGAATCCCACGCAGGCTTCATGCCCGGCACAGCCGGATGCGGGACTCGATCTCAAGACCCTGAGGTTATGACCTGAGCCCAAAGCAAGAGTCGATGCTTAACTGACGGAGCCCTCCAGGCGCCCCCAAAGGGCCTCAATTTCTTAAACATACACTGGCTTCTCTGGGAGTCTTCTCTTTGCTTTCTTAGAAAACAGATTTCTTCCCCATTTACTTTTCATCCACCACAATAGTCACGGCAGCCCTGTCCCCCCGCGTCCCAGCAACAGGAGTGTGTTTCTGAGCTCCTGCTGTGGGAGGCGCAAATGCCTGGGGCTGGTTGAGCAAGGCCCAGAAGCAGGGAACTCCGCATTTCCTACAATGGAACTTGGGAAAGGACCTTGATCCAAAGGACTTCGATGACAAGACTAGTAAGTCCAGAATGGGAGGGTTTGGTGCCCTTCATAAGACCTTTTGGCGCGCGTGGTCTTTAAGTTCCAGGGATCATCTGGGGACTTGGCTGAAGTCCCCCATGCCTTCTTCCTCCTCGGACAGGGACGCCCCCTTTGCCCCCGAGCCCCAGGCGTCACCACCCCTGGCCCCCGGCCCTGCGCATCCAGACCAGCAGGTGTGAACCGTCGCATGTATTCCGGTGAAGAATTAAAGGAGGTTAAAGAGGCTGAACTTCCGCGTAGGATCACTTTTGCGGGGAGGAGAAGCAGAAGTACAGACAGGTAAGCGTGGCCTCTGTGTGACGAGGGCAGTCCATAGAGCAAGGAAGCGGCCGTCCGACGGCGGGCGCGGAGCGGCTTCAGCCAGGGGGTCTTGAAACAGCGGGTCGGAGTGGACAGCGAGAGCAGGACCCGCGGCCATGCCGCCCCGAGGCAGAAGGATCGGGACCTCCCTGCTGGGTGGGTTTGGATCCCCCAACCTCCTCCGAGGCCTCTAGCTTGCGAAGTCTGTGGAGCTTCAAGACGTCGTCGTGGAGCCATGGGCCCCCCCTACCGGTGACCTGCACTTTGGAAACATGGGCCGAAGGTGTCGGGGTGCCCCACCGTGTCCCCTACACTTTCTGGACGTGAGACTGCCACCTCTTCTGTGTGCCATTTAGCCATTATTTAAGAACGTCTATTCCCTGTGAGATGTTTGTCATCCCAACGTTTAATTAAATTCCGTTTCATGGTCCAAAGCGTTCTTTGATGTGACTTATCTTTATGCAGAACTGATCAGCCCTGTCTTCGCTTTCTGACGCAGCGGAGCTATGCGGATGTTTCGACGAAACGGTGAGCTCCACGGTTTTGCCGGAAGAAGCTGTTTCCGCCGGAGGCGGCGCTCCTGAGCCCAGCACGACGGGGTGAGGCCGTCGCAGAGGCAGGGAAGCTACGGGAAGCTTCCAACGCGGCTGCTACCCAGCAGTCCGAAAAGAAGAAGAAGAACACGCCCCCTTCACCCAGCCCCTAAGAACAAAGAACACCCCGGCAGCTAAGGAAAGTTGGTGCACGCGGTCACGGGAGGTCACGGACTGGTGCCTCCTGTCGCTCGCTTCCCGCCGAAACTGTCCGGCGCAGAGGCAGCCTCAGTCTCCACAAGCCCCAGCCTGGCTCCGACTCGCGCGCTTTCCTGCGGAGAGAGCGCTCAATCTGGCCTCCTCGGGCCAGCCCGCAAGAAATCTCGCAAGCCGCATGTCAGTGAAGCACCCCTCGCTGGCACCCCGGAGTGTAGGAAACAAAAGTGCCGCAATATTGGCAGGAAAATGAGGAGAACAATGACCCGGGCACACCCACAACCCACAACCCACAACGCCTCGGATGCCGGAGCGCGGAAGTTGACTCCATTCCTTGACGGTAAACGGCGCTAGGTCTACACTTCTACTCTTTTCAGATTGTTTTTCTTTTGATTTTGTAATTAAACATTTTTGTAAACAACGTAAGAAACACCGATGACATCCTCATGGCGAGAAAACATCATGGACAAAGGCAAAGGCCCAGATGGCCAACAAGGAAGCAGACTTGGCAGATAAGAGTTAAAATCCACAGATCCGAAACCTCTTAAAAATTAATGAAAGTTTATTTTCCGACCTCACTGTGAAGTAGTCGAAGAATATGAACAGTTCTGCGAAGAGGAAGCATCAGTGATCCGTAAACATATGAGAATATGACTAATTTGACTAATGCCTAGAGAAAGGAAACCTCAAGTAACAGCAAGATGCTCACGTCATCTGACGTATCTGTTCGCGAGTCAGAGGAAGGGACGGCGCCCCCGTGTAGGCGAGGGTTAGGGAAGAGCTCTTGTACCCCGTGCTCTTGGGGACGGCAATTCCTACACCGTTCCGGAAAGCAATCTGGCAGCATCAATAATATACTAAAGTATTTTTAAAGAATATTTTACTTATTTTTTTGAGAGAGAGAGAAAGTGCAAGCAGGGGGAGCGGCAGAGAGAGGGAGAAGCAGGCTCCCCGCTGAGCAGGGAGCCTGACGCGGGGCTCGGTCCCAGGACCCCAGGATCATGACCTGAGCCGAACGCAGATGCTTCATCAACTGAGCCCCCCCAGGTGCCCCAATAAAATACTAAAGTATTAATATCCATTTTAATAACAATGTCTATGAAAGTATTCAGATACACGCATCATTTGCCTAAGCAATCTCCCTTCCCAGAATCGTCCTATAGAAGGATGCCTATGGCCACACTTGTTGGCCAATAACTGTGAGAAGCATGAGAGGCAATTTGCAGAGAAACGGATGTGGTATTAGTCCAGTCTTGTAACACGTACAAGCTTGTACAGACATTATCTCTCCTACACACGAAGATTGTGAAAATTGTGGCCCAGGGCACGTCTGGCCCTTGGTCTTGGGGGATGGGAGCTCAATTCAAAGACCCCGAGCCCCAGTGATAATCATGATGATAACGACTTCACCGTGCACAAAGCTTACTTCGTGACTGAATCCTTTGAAGGAGCTGAGCGAGCTTGGCTCTAGAGCTCAGTGAAGAATTCATGCAAATGTCCACAGCTTTCGGGGCACGGAGGCCTCAAGGTCACCCTGAAGGGCCACAGGTGGACTGGTGTGCAGGTAAGGCCAAGGGACTGCCTCTCTGCAGGAGGGCCATGGGCCACAGGCCAGCACAGTCTCCCCAGCTGGAAGACTGAGTGTCCTATGTCTGGGTCCCTGTCCTCATCCCTCTGCCTCTTCTCCCAAAGAGTCCTGGGAGTCCCCCCCACTGGGTCCTGTCCCTGCGTATGGCTCTGCAGAGTCCTCCCCGGGGACTGTGGGCAGTCTCTCCTCTTTGCTTCCTGCCCAGCCTCTGTTTTCCTGACCAACCCAGGACTGCTCTACTGGGATGTGCTGTCATTTCCAGGGCTGGGCCCAGCGCCCACAGGGTGGAAACAGATTGTGGGGACCAAAGGCCTCACCTCCTCCAAGTCTGAAAGCCTGGAGATGAGAGGGGAAGGCCCACGCTCCTCCATCACCAGCAAACACCTGTGGTCAGAGGAGCCTCGGGAACGGGCGGGAGCACTCAGTCCTTGTAGTGAAGGCGCGAGGGCTTCGCTTATTGCCCTCCTTCTGGTTCCCCCTCTTGTAGACGGAGCCCTTGCTGCCAGCTTTCCTCCGCCATCTGCGGGAGTGAGGCCTGGATGGCCGTCCCTGGAACCACTACATTCTGGGGTGACATTGGGGACTGAAATTAATTTCCCAGCCTGGGCGTTTAAAACTCATGATGCATATCTAAGGAGAGACTCCTACACGCTCTGACCTTGGAGCGAGAGCCCCAAGAGCTAGAACGAAAGACCCTGACGGTGTCTTTAAATACAAGTGTCTCCTTCTGTGTGGGTGAGAGCTATGTGAGCCATCAGGGACTTGTCCTGGAGGAAAGGCAGCAGGCAGCTGTCCTTCTCACCAACCATCTGCATCGCACTCCATGAACGGTTGCAAGGATGGACGGAAGCCTGGACGAGTGACGAGAGCGACTTTCCTCCCGGTTGCACGTCTCACCCTCTGGAGCCGGACTGCAGCAGTCCAGTGAGCTCAAGTTCGGCCACAGCTGTGGTGCCAGAACACTTCTCTGGGTCTCGGGTTTGTTGACTGAAAAATGAGCCCAGTCACCACACTTCCATGAGTCATCACCTGGGAAGCCCTCGGCACCAAAGCCTGTTCTGGGAGCCCCTCCTGTTGCTGGGCTGGTGACGAGCTTTGCCTGCTCCTTTGCAGGAAAATCTTTAATGCAATTCTAGGTAGGCACTGAGCCGTTCAGGTTTCCTGGCATTCTGCTAGATCTTTATGTACACGATTTCTATTTTTTATAACAACATAATTAGCCGGAAGAGCACTGTTGCTTTCATAAATTACATAAAATAAGCGGTAAGGTTGGGATTCGGGTCTATTTAGGCCCGACTTTTACCGCCTCTCCTTTCCCTCCTCCTGCTCTGTGGCCCCCATCATCGGCTGCCCCGCTTGGGTGGGGGCTGCGCAGCCGAGGTGTGTGGGCACCAGGTCCCGGGGACCGAGAGGACGTGGGAACTCCTGGGTGATCGTCCCCAACTCTGCCTCCTTCCCAAATGTTTCCTGATGTCGCTGGAGATAAAACAGACAAAATTCTCCCCCCTCCCAGAGCTGGCGCCAGAGTGGACAGAGATCGATGACCAACTGTTCCATAAGGTCAGTACGGGATGTGACACGTGGTGACGGGCCCGCAGAGTGAACGCACTGGCGCGGAGAGCGGCGGGGCGCCCTGCGTGGGGTGGCCACGGGTGTAAAGGAGGCGGCCCCTCCTCCAGCACTGTCGGTGGTCAGTGTGACCCTGGTCGAGCAGGCTGCGTGGCACGAAAATTCTTCAGACTGAGGTAAAATAAAGTCCACGTTCACGGTCGCACTAAAGACCGGTTGCAAGCCCTGGGCCGCCATGCGCTGGGACACAAAGCTCGGCAGGCAGCACGTGCTCAAGCAGAGCGGCCCCGGGGCGGGGCGGGGGCAGCAGGCGGGGCGAGGCGCTGTGGGGGGGACGCAGTCAGGGCGGCCAGCTCGGAGGAGGGGCTCGCCACCTCGGGTGACATTGTAAAGACCTTCGTCCTTTCGCAAAGGCTCCTCACACACAAACGCGCCCATCTTCAGACCAAACCCGTGTTGTGCCGGGCTCCGCGGCCCCGCCGTCCTGCCCTCCCTCTGCCCCTCTCCTCGGCCCCTCACCCACAGCCCCGCGCCCAGGCCGCCAAGCCTCTGTCCATGCCTCGATTTCCTTCCCGCGACGGTGTGTGGCGCCATCGGACGGACGTCACCTGTAAGCGTAAAATCAACGGGTTGTTTCCGGCTAAAACAAAGTTATAAAATGCCTGCGCCGGTGTGCGCTCCACCTTCGGGCCCTGCTCTCAGTAAGTCGCCGGTGACAGGGCGGGAAACGAGGGAGAACAAGTAATGGACGGGGTAAATACTGGTCTCACCATGAGCCGGGCTACTCCTGGGAGAACAAGGGAAAACCTGTCGGATCAGGCGCAGAGTGAAGCGCTGGTAAATCCAGTACGAGACAGCCAGCTGGAGCCCAGACTTAAAACAAGAAACAAGAGACCAACAACAGCAAAACCCTCGCGCTGAAGGGCACCATCAGGACAAAGAGGGAAACTCGGGCGCGGCCCAGCTATGCCCACAATTGCACTATTTCAACCCTGACTTCCTGGAGTGTGACAGTCCACTGGGCGTTCTTGAAGGGGCCGTTGCTGAAGTATCCAGAAGCGTCTTGGCGCGTACGAGTAAGTCTCGGACGGCTGCGCGTGCCGCGTGTGCGGGGAGACGGTCACGCACTGCCAGCCAAGACCCCGCCGGCCGGCGGGCGGAGCACACCCATCGGCTCGCGGTTGCGACTTCCCTGCCGGCTGGCTGCTGCATTATAAAAGGCCGCAGAGAGGCTCAGGAGTTTTCCAGAAGCAGTAAGAAGAGTGCATTTCCACTAAACAACGGCCAGGTCTGTAACCTTTTAAAACCAAGCCGTGGATAAATATGATTTTGTAGAGCTGAATTCACGTGTTTCCAGCAGAATATTTTCTCCTCTTTTTCAAAATATCGGTCCCAGTTTACTAAACTGGGCATATTTTGTGTCTGAACTTAAAGGGCCGTTTCTCCGGGGCCCAGCGGTGCAGTCGGCGGAGCACTGGGCGTCGGTTTCAGATCAGATCTCAGGCTCATGAGACCGAGGCCCGCGTTGGGCTCTGTGCTCGGTGGGGGTCTGTTCCTCTCCCTTTGCCTCTGCGCCTCTCCCTCCATGCTCTCTCTCGCTCATAAATAAATATAACTTTTAAAAAATAAATAAAGTGTAATTTCCCCAAGTGCTTTGGCGTAAACTTACTTGTGAATGAAATTTTAACTTTGGGGATAAAAACCTTAGCTCAGCATCAGATTCTTGGGGCGAATTCCTGTAAGTTTTGTCACCCCCTTCTGAGGAGTCCGTGCCCAAGGACCGGGGCCTTCCACAGCCCAAGAGGGTCTCAAACACTCTACGCACACACTGAGGGGCACCCCGCAGCCACACACGTTGGCCACACGGGCCGGATGGGGCCGGAGGGTCCGTGGAGAAGAGTCTCTGACCCTGGTACCAAAGCAGGTGAAGAAACTCCCTTCCGCTTGCATCATTTAGGATTCTTTCCTCAAGGGACTGACAACTTGGCTAACATTGGAGTAAACAAGCCAAGGAATTAAATGTCTCTCCTACTGCAAGGTCCAGGGGAGGAAAGGCAGAGTCCACTGCTAACATCACAAGGCCTCTGCCTCCCTTGGGGCGCCATCCCCAGGCCCTCGGCCAAGGGTACCAACATGGTGGCCCAGGCCCTCGGGCAGCCCTGGGGGCCCACTGAGGAACCGAGGAGACCTGTTTCCCAGAGTCTCCGGGTCTTAGGGTGCCACATGGCCCCCTTTTAAGCCAGTTACCATGAGGGAGGAGATTGTTGAAATAAAAAAAAACACACAGAGACCAGCCTTAAAAATTCCCTGACCAGATGAAACCAGTTTACTCATACAAATAAAGCTTAATTTAGCTTATTTTGCAACACTGACTGGACCCGGGTCATCCTCTGGAAATCACAAGCAAAGCTTGAACCGCTTCCCAAGGCTGAGATGAGGTAACCAGTGACCAGTTCCATATAACCTGAGAACATTCTAGCATCCTGACCACCCCTGGGAAGCATACACGTCACCGACTTCTCCCCACAGGGGCTGCTTCGTGACCGCCTCCCTGCAGGCCTCGTTCCATGCTCAAACTGGCTTGAGCGATCCTGGTTCGCAAACTGCCTTTCCGGTGTGTGCGCAGCTGACGTTCACTAACAGCCACTGCGTGGGTCACTGGTTTAACTCCTGCTGTTCCCAAACCTCTGGCAGAGTGAGCGCTCTCCCTCCCGATGCCGCGCTGACCGCAGGGAACAGACACGTGCACTCGCCCACGGCACGGCGCGGGGTGCTGAGGTCAGGGCCTGGCGATCCCCGAGTGCTGGCTAGCAGAAGTGGGTGCATGACGCTGGAGCCCCACGACACCCCAGAAATCACGACTTAATGGAGGCTGGGACCTACCATAGAGAAGAAAGCAAGTTTAAGGAGGAAAGAGAAACATCTTATTCTTTCTTTTCTGCAACTTTGTCAATCTGCAAAAGACAAGATCTTCCCCTCCCTATGGACAGTTTCCTTTTTGTTGCTTGCTGATCTTTATCCTGCTAAGAACTGGAATAGGAGAGACCCATCTTTCAGGGTAGGCCCACCGGGACGAAAACTCACTAACGTTGCTGGTGTCCCACTCTGAGCTCTAGCTCCGGGGTCCTCCGGAAACTCCTTCCTGGTGGATGCCGTCTGGCTGGAACCACAGGTTTCCGGTGTGGAAAAGTCTAAGTGGGGCCCAGGGACAACCGTCCTCACCTCTGTCTGCAACATTCCCCGGGGTGGGGAGGGGGTGCTCAGCAGTGTGCCGATCACACTAGGGAGGCAAAGAAGGAGGCCTGAGGGATGTCGAAGGCAGTTCCCCCCAAGTCTACCCGAGATCAGGGTCTGAGTGCAGGGAATGTACCAGGTGCTGTTCCCAGAAAGCACTCAGAAGGAGTAGGAGTGAGACCGAAGAGAAGCAAGCCAACATGGGGAGCTTTACTGAAGTTATCGCTGTGGACAGTGGGGGCTCAGTCCCACTGGTCTCAAGATGGGAGGAAAGCAAACAACATATCTCAGACTTGTCCCACCCAAGGGTCAAAGAATCCATGACCTTAATTTACCAACTTCTGTGGGTTCATGAGTTCACGGTTATGCCATTTTGCACCATTCCTGAGTGGGGGTAGGCACACAGGGTCCTCAGACCGGCAAGTGTGGATGCTTCTGTGAGACCCAGCAGTGCATGTGGCTTTGGTCCCTGGGAGTCTGATGGGACCCAGAGTCACCTATAGGACGTGTCTTCCTGGATACTAGTTGGAAGCAGTCCAAGGGTCCTACCACGAAGGGGTGGTGTACCCAGCACTGACTTCCAGGTCCCCTTGCAGGGGGAACATCTGCTCTCATAATCTCAGATGTCACATAATTCACAAGAAGCCAAATGAGATTAGAATCTGTGGCAGAGGGCAGGAAGGAGGGCTACGAGCTACCCCAACCCACCAGGCTGGCTCAGCCGGGACATGGTAACCCCGCCCAGCTTTGGTCCTGAGGACGTCCGGCTCACACATGGGGGAGAAATCCCAATCGTCCGGCTCACACATGGGGGAGAAATCCCAATGAGCTAGCCGAGCGAAATCTTGAAAGTATTTGCTTTCCTGCTCACGAGGATTACCAAGGCGGCACCCACAAGTTGGACGAGGGGTCAAAAGTAACGTGTTCTTCCCCAATCTAGGCACCAAACCCCAATTTGCTAGAATCCGGGGCCTTCAACAAGCAGATGAAGAAGGAGGTCTGGGTATCTTTCTACTTACAGTCAAAGTACACAGAGTGGAAGACAGAGCCCTCTAGACAAGCAACCATTGCAACCTCAGCCCTTGGCCTTGATGTGGACCTTGGACCATGACACTCCTCCTCTCTGAGCTTCTGTCATCCCATCTGAGAAGCGAGGATGGAAGCACGAGGCTTGCGGGTTGCTCCTGAGGGTCATGTGGCGTGGCTGCAGCCCGCGCACGACCCAGCGACTCTGTAACCGGGCAGTGGCTGGCCCAGCCCCGCTGACCCCAGCTGGGCTCCTGCTCACCAGTTTTGTAACCCGCATTTCCTGCAAATGCCAGGGAAAAGGAAGAACAAAGAAAAAAAAATGGACACTCAGAAGGGGAGAAACTAAGATCCCCTGGGGAGAGAGCTGACTCTTGGCGAGCTATCGATACAGTCAAGCTGTTAAAGTCTGCGGAGCGTGTCCACTTTCTTGGCACACATTCGATCTTGTGTCCTATCTGGAATGCTAACTGGACAGGGTGGAAAAGGGATAGAAAGGCCAAGGAAAAGCTTTCATGGGTGAACCCCTTCCCACTCACCCAGAGGACTCCAGGAATCGCCGCGGCCTGAATCAGCAAGCCAGCTCAGCAGCTCTCCACGGAACGTCTTCGGCTGAGGCCACAGAAATCTTGACTTTGTGCTCAAAATAGAGCACTGATTCAGAAGGCTTCCTGATAAGAGACCAAAATGAAACAGTAAATTGTGCTGTCACCGAAGACAAGGGAGGGCTTTAAAGATCTATTCTGGGGGCCACTTCCCTCTAGCCTCTGTGGGCTGAAGTCATTATCGGCAGCGTGGGCTGTGGGCCCGTGGCCTGGGGACAGGAGCTTATTCACGCGGCGGTAAAGACTGATTAGTCGGTGTGCTCGTCCTTCATCGGAGGGCTCAGAGGCTGAAGACCTTTATTGTTACCATGTAAGACCTGCATCAGAGTCGAGCTGCAGCCTCTGGAATAATAATCTATTTTGGGACACTTGATACAGAACAGACCTATGTGACCACAGCGATGTCATGCCCAGAAACTGGAATTCGGAGGGCAAAGCCATGGGCTCTTAGTAAGCTTTCTTGAAAACTAGCCTTTGCTGGTATGACTCAAATGTTCTGCCTTCCCTGACAGCACAATAGAGAAAGCTGCTTCTTGCCTCCAGTCCGGTGGGTCTGCCTCCCGCAGAGTGGGATGGACTAGATCGACCCGCAGCCTCAGAACATCCCCAGAGACAAGATCGCCCAGCGCCTACCCCACGGGGGCATGGTCGCACCCACCCCTCAAACTCAGCCATGCCCACCTACTCACTTCATTTTGAATGCCCCGTACATCTTTAAAACGTCCTTATTTTGAAATCATTTCACCTGTGCAGAAAAGAGGCAAGACGATTACAGATGGCCCCTGGGTACCCTTCCCCCAGACCCCCCAGATGTTAACATTTCGCCGTGCTTATTACATGCTGTAGATACATGGTATTTTTTCTGACCACTTGAGAGAAAGTGGTGGCCACATTCCCTTTGTTTTGAAATGCTCCAAGGAACGTGAGCGTCCCAGAAGCATTCTCTTGTATAAGGCAAAGTACAACGGCAAAATCAGAAAATTAACACTGGCGTCATCGTATTACAGAATATCCAGGCCTTCCTCCAATTTCAGCATTGTCCCACCTCCTTTAGAGAAAAGGACGGCAGGTTCGTGGTCTGGGACCGTGCACTACGTCTGGTTGCCGGGTCTTCCTAGGCTGCTTTATCTGCAGCAGCTCCTCCGGTTTTCCTGAGGTTAGGGTTTTTAAGGACTGTAGACCGTGTCTTGGTTTGGATTTAAGGAATTAATTAACCAGAAAATCGCCTTCTGGCAACGACCATAGTAAGGAGGGATTCAGCCCCGCGTCCGTGGATGCCCGGCCGTGCAGGGGAGAGTTGGCCGACACAGCAGGTCACAGTCTCTGGGCACACTCGCCACGTCCCGCTTCCAGGCTACCCAGGTTAGAAGAGCAGCCTGACAGCGGGGGCCGGCTGAACTTGGCCTGAACTTGGCCGCGGGAGCCGACCCCAGGAGACA
The DNA here is from genome assembly GCA_003697995.1 of Taxidea taxus jeffersonii. Lineage (NCBI taxonomy): Eukaryota > Metazoa > Chordata > Mammalia > Carnivora > Mustelidae > Taxidea > Taxidea taxus. The sequence goes on along the minus strand of RCUC01057142.1, from coordinate 66 downwards.
CCGATTTCAGGCCCCTCCGACCGGTCGGACTGAGAAAAACAGAGCGTTCTACTTCTGTTGGGTCCC
>RCUC01057140.1:0-10187 GCA_003697995.1 Taxidea taxus jeffersonii | reverse complement strand
TTCCTCAGTTACTCAGCACAGAAAACAACGCAGGGTAAAGATGCTACATTTGACCAATTTAAGCTTCTTCATAAATTTAATCATTTAGTCAATGACAAGAATCCTATTCAATTAGAACTCTGTGATTCACTTTAGACAAAAGAAGTATTTAATACTTTGAGTCTTACCACTGAAATATGAACTATCAATTATGAGCATGGAAATAAAAATGATGTAGACATATTCCCCAAATAACAAAAAAACTGTATTTCTATGATATTTCTAAAATGTATTTTGTATGTTCTTCAAATTTTCAAGAGCTGAAATCTAGAAATGTTCAATGAACTCAATGTTAAAAGAAACCTTTCATGATAAAATAAACCATATAAATTATTATTTTGGAAGATTTGCTAGAAACAAGGAAATGTCTTTGGTAACTCTAAAATATTAACTACCTTTTCTCTTATCTACACTATACTTTGAATATATATTATCTTTCTTATTTTTTTAAAGATTTTATTCATTTACCTATAGAGAAACAGTGAGAGAGGGAACACAAGCAAAAGGAGTGGGAGAGGGAGAAGCAGGCTCCCCACTGAGCAGGGAGCCTGATGCAGGGTCTATCCCAGGACCCTGGGGTCATGACCTGAGCCCAAGGCAGACACTTAAGGACTGAGCCACCCAGGCACTTCATGTATCATCTTAAAAAAAAAAAAAAAAAATGTTAAAAATAGGATATATTTACCTGATAATCTAAAATGCTAAAACCAAGTCCTTTGTTCCCTTTCTCCAGCTCGATATGCTGCACATCAACTTCCCACATGGCCAAAGGTCCTTGAACCTCCTCCGAGTTCTGAGCCACGTCATCGGTCATCGCCAGCACAGGATCCTCCGTCTCCGAGGACCCCGTGAACTCCCCTAGATCGACATGAGGCTGGGTAACAGATCAGACAGCTCTTATTTCAGGGGCACAGATTAGCAGACGCGTACCAACACTACAAGGAAAAGGGAGAGTCCCAGCATCTGTCCAGAACAAACCATTCACAAATCAAAGTAGAAACAGCTTACCATGAAACTTTTACAAATTAAGGCAGTAATTACTGAAGGTTGTTAAAGTGGTAGAACTACCTAACATGAAACAGGCATTAAAAATGTATAGTTCAAAGATCTCCTACAAAAATACACAATGGTTGTATCTCTGCAGCATGAGTGTGGGTAGTTTTCACTTTTTTTCATTAGTGTCTAAGTCACCTCTGTAGTCAGAAAAAATGTAAATCTATTTTGATATTAAAGAAAAAATTCTCATGAATAACAACTCAAGAGGAAATGGCTATATGTAAACATTTGTACTCTCAGCAAACAAAGGCTCTAAATGTTGTGACTTGAACACATGATTATTTCATTAATAAATTAGCATGCACAGTAGCAAGACAAGATTTAAAGTCAGACTGGCATGGGCTTAAGGCTGTGTCTATGATTTCTTAACTGTGTTGCCTTGAGCAATATTCTTAACCTGAACTTCACAGTTACTGTTTGATAGAATTGTTAAGAATTAAATGAGTTAACATTTATAAAGCACTTGGCAGAGAAATAGAAATACAAAATGTTAGCTTCCTTCAGCAAAAATAAAGTGAATCTAAGTTAATTCAGTCATCTTCATCTGTATGAACATACCAAATTTCAGGAAGACATGTTCTGATGATGAAATTCTAATTTATATACTATCTTTCCTGTTAATTATTACACATCCTAGGACCATGGATACAAATCTGTCCACCTGCTTTATTGTAATAATTCCTGTATAACACATAAAAATACGTATGGACATGTATGGTGTTAGAGTTCTATGTAATTTGGAATTATGTCTCTTATTCACCCTATTCCACTCGTTGAATATTACATTCTTCAAAGCTTTCAAAATTATTCTACTGCACTGATTCCTGCAGTATAATGTTAGTCAAGTTCTAAGATCATGTCTCATTATGCCTTAAGTGAGATTTGACTAAAACTCAAATTACGTAAAGTCCAAATCTTAACTTTGGATAGCTATGATGAGTCCTCAGAAAAGCTGATGAGCTCTATTTCTTGATATTTTCATGTAAATGAAAAAGAATAAGCAAGTATTAGGGCCTCAAATTTTTCACATTTGTAAAAAAGGTATGAAAAATATGCAAATAAGATCTAAAATCACAGAGATGTGTCCTTCCATATGTTAGTTATTCCTAGAGCAGTAACCTTGTGACAACCATTAAGTATCTTTTGTTTACCACATTTATACTATATGCATCAATTTTCTCTCCTATAAATGGGCACATTATGAGTATATTTTTCATAGGAATATTGTCAATAAATTATCAACATAAAGGACCCAATAATACCTAATATCATTATATTACCTTATTTAAATAATAGAACAACCCTCTGAAGACATGCACTGTGATATAGATTTTACAGAGGAGAAAAGAGAGATTTAGAAAGATGAAATGATCTGCCCAAGGTCCCAGAGCTAGTAAGTGCCAAGCCTGACTCAAACTCACATTTGTCTGACTTCAAGGTCTTTCCTACAACCCACTGATTTTGAGGAAGTAAAATGCCAAATGAAAGAAAAAAAAGATTTAAAAAATTGTAGATGCCATTTAGACTTCCCATTATTTATTCCCATTAGTCTCAAACCTGATACCTTTTCTGTCAGTTCAATGTCACATAAGTCCAGGCTATCCAACCCTGTCTGGCTGGCGGGAGGCACGGTTCGTCGACAGCACACCATTGTCACTTCTATTGGCAGTTCTTTTAAAATAGTCACCACATCTTGGTGATTTTCCCCAAGCAAAGTTATGCCATTCACCTGTGCAAAAAGAGAAGTTGCCCAAGAGAGAACATTTCATAATATGAGTACTTTTTTGAAAGAAATCTTTTATTAAATAAATATGAATTTTAGGATGATTACCACAGTTCTGCTGTGCTCAGAACTAGTTACCTATAGTAGTATGATCTAAAATGTTAGAATTGTGTTGAAAATGGGACTTGTAAAGAATTCAGAGAAATCACTATCATTCACCCCTATGTCACGTGCCAGAGTAGTAGTTTGGAAAAGAAGAGGTAATAAAAAAATAAATAAAAAATACCCAGGACTGAAGAGAAAAAGAACAGGTTACTCTACAAATTGATGTTTTATATCACTAAGTGAAAAAATCAAAATGGAAAATGGTACATGTTGTATGCCTGTATGCTTTTAAAAGTGGGGGGGAAAGAATATATCCAAATCTTCTTAGTTCTTCATTAAACATATCTGGAAGACTGCACGGTACCAAGTATGACAGTAGTTACCTAATGAAGGGTGATGAGAACTGGCTGGATTAGCACAAGGAAGAGACTGTTCATGGTCTATGTTCTTTGTGATGAAACATGTGACAGTAATACCTCATCTAAAAATTGAATAACTGTCTTAAATTTTTTAAGAGAAAGTTTTAACAGTTCTCTGGACTAAAACAAAGAAAAAACACCCAGCATGGAATTAGGTCTGAAGATCAATGCACAGATTTGAAATTCCTACTTTTGGTGGATTTTTAATTGCATATTTGTCTCAAGTACACTTTGGAGGGGAAATTTAAAATAAGAACTTATTATGCATATTATCATTACACATTAAGCCTCCTGCAGCCTTTTCAGAATTTTATTTAAGGGGAGGGGGAATGGCATAGCTCCTTACTTCCAACAGCTCATCTCCACTGAAAAGCTTCCCACTGTGTCCAACAGGACCTTCTGGTAGAACAGAGCGGATAAAATGGTGTCCCACTGTTGCTTCCAGACTTATCCCCAACCCACTGTTCTCACTGAACTTGCTCACATGGGCCACCTGGAAGGAAAAAAATCATCATGAATCTAGTATTTCTTCATTTGTTGTTTTTTCTTTCTCTCATGTGTACACTTTATGTTGACCCCCCAAAAAGTCAACTTTCTCACAAAAGCTTCAAAAATCTTCTTGTGGAGCTGCAAAGCTTTGGAGCTTTGCCTCTGAAAGAGTAATGGTTATCCATCAGTTTCATGAACCAACACAAACGCAGAGGAGGGAGTCAGATGCTGGGACCCGAGAGACTGTGCAGGGCGGTACCTACAGATGCTGGTAACAAATGGAGGGTAATCTCAATGACCACGGATGAAATCAAATGCCTGCACTTGAACAACAGTACAGAAAAGACAAAAAAGACACTTATGTGCGAAGGACTGGGCTAACCCCTTTACGTAGTTTATCTCGTGCTTCTCGTAAATCATTCCAATGTCTATCCTTGTTTCCCAAATTAGGAAAATGAAGTTCAAAGAGGGTATCTCACCCAGAGTCACATATCTATATAAGAACTTTGAACCTTATGCTGCCTGAATCTAGAACCCACACTCCTGATCCTATGCTGGTATCAACAGACAACACTGGTCATCAAAAGTGAACCAAAGCTTCAAACAGGAGAATGAACTTCTTATTTCCTACTGTTACATTAAATAATGAAGAATGTTAGGAAATCACCCATTTTCAGAGAATCCAATAATATATTAAAATCAAAAGGTATACTAAAGATGATCTACTTCATCCCCTGTATTTTATAGTTCAGGAAACTAAGGGGTAGAGGAACTGAGAAAAATAGTGTTTAATTAAAAAAGATATATCTTTCAAATCTTGCTAATATGTGCAAGGCTTATTATCAGAAGCTACCTCATCCAATTTTTAAATCAACTGGAATGAAATCCTTCTCACTCCTTAAAACCCAATGTAAATATCACTTCATCTGAGAAGCCCTCCAACTCCAAGTCCCTCCTTGATAATGTCCATTAATCCTTCCTTCTACTCTACCACTCTTCTTATGACTATATTTATGCTATATCACCACACAGCAAACAACTTAAAGTCAGATCTATCTCACTTTTGTTTGATGAAGGCCAAAATTGGTTCTTACCTATAGCACACTTCACCCTGGAGAGATTACTGGAAATACCACCACAAGATAATGTGCACAAAGGACAGCCAAAGTTCATGGTCCTGGGTCTCACCTCTATGACAACATGGTTCGTTAAATGGTTCCCTTCACTATTCAATTACCACCACAGAAGTGCAGCCTCAGTGATATGTCCTGGCATATTAACCCTATCCCATAGAAGGAATTCCCAACCTTCTTTTCATGCTAAATTAACTACAGTTAAGCTGGACCTTATTGTATTCTTCCTCGACTTGATTAAAACAGCAGTAACAGCTGTACTTACTTCTTATTTGACTGTTAACCATCTTGAGTGTTTAAAAAAAAGAAAAAAGATCCTTGTCATGAGATTAAATGAAACACTAAGACTACTGTTTGGCACAAAATGCTCAATAAAGGCTAGTTATTATTATATGACATCTGTTCTTCGATCTCTCCTAATCTAGAGTCATTTGAATATTATAAGCAATAAGAAAAATTCTACTTAACCTAGTGTTTTATTTTTCCTTTTGAAATCCCTAAAATTTGCTGGTATACATCTAAAGATTGATAATTCACATTATGCTTGTTAAGTCTCTTTTTAGGATAGCAGGTCATGATTGCTATATAAGGTATGCAAACTATTAATAAACATAAACATTCACCATGGCATAAAAGAGGATACAGAATTGAAACCCCTTATGCAAAATAAATATGTAAGGATAGAGTAGGGGAAAAAATCCTCTTAGAACTTTATATATAATATTATGGTGATTTTTATTTTATCTTTAGGTATATTCTGTCTCTCTATTCTGGTTCTCTCTATAAATTCCAAACTCAAGAATTGAAAAAAAAAAATTACTTTTGTTTAAATAATACAGACTACTGCTCAAAATATTAAAATATTGATGACTATGAGTCCTAAAATTTTCATCCCATTCTTTTTCAGTTCCTTTGTTAATATTCAACTTTCTCCAAACTGAATTTTTAAAATATCTGAGTCATTTAGGTCTTCAAAAAAAGGTCCTGGGCACTTGCTACTTCTCTAACCCTCTTTAGGAAGATCATCTTTATTTCTGTCATGAACTTCCTGCTCAAACACAGTTACAAGTTAGGAAGTTAGGGAGGCTGAGCTAACCTACCACTATTTCATAATTAATCCCCATAACCCTTTGCCACTTTGTCAGCAGGGCAGCTTCCTGTTGTCGTGCATCTTCTGTGTCTTCTATGTCTGCTGACAGCAACGGATATCCTGAAACAGTCAACACAATTAAGTCAATGACGAACTACAAAAACCTCCATGTTTTTACATTCTATTCCAGAGACACTGTGATCAGAACCTGTCTGTTGTAGCAAGTCCGACTCTTCACCCAGTATATGAATTACTCTAATTTTTCTACTCATTTTTTATTAGAGTATAATTGACAAGAAATATCCTGTTAGTTTCAGGTATATATCATAGTGGTTTGATATTTCTATAATGTTATGAAATGATCCCCACTATAATTCTAGTTACCATCTGCCACTATACAAAGTTATTATATTATTGACTGTATTCCCTATGTGTACAATGTACCCCATAACTTATTTATTTTATAAATAAAGTTTGTACCTCTTAACCCCTGCCTGTCATCTACTTTGCCTGTTCCCAAACCTCACCACTCTGGTAACCAATAGTTGTTTCCTGTATCTGTGAGTCTATTTAATTTCTTTTGTTTGTTTTCTGAGGACCAGCACTAAGGTAGATGCATTAGAATCATTTAGAAGCTTTTCCTTAGTTTGTTTTAAAAAAAATTGGGGACTTCAGATTCTTAGAGCGTCTCCCACCCACTCTCCTATATGCACATTCAAAAGCAAAGATAATATCTGGGCTTTCAAGGTGATTCCCCCACACCCATCACTACTTACTATATCAAGTTTCATGCTCTAAAACCTTTTTATTCCTTCCCACTACTCTTGATACTCACTTTAGCCTAAATAATTTCTTCACCTATTAGTGTAAAAATGGCAGAGTGCAATTAACACATGTGAGTCTTACACATCACACTCCCAGGATATTATTGCAAACACAAATAGTCCTTTAAAATAATAAAAGTAAATCAAATTTTTCAACAGAAAAAAACTATTAATTAACAAAGTAAATATTTTAAGGAACCACAAAGCTTCAATGTAACTGTTTAGTGAAGGGCAGCATACACATGAAGGAAGGTCAGTCCTGGACTCTGTTCTGTGGATTTAAGTTAACAAAGCACCTAATGCAATGTGACAAGTAAGGAAAGCATATAGCTCCCAGCCTAAAGATGGCAGTAATATTCTGGCATAATTATATAGTAAAACAATACTGCTCTAAAATATGCTTAAACAGCTTGATGGAGTCTGGTTTTATATTAAAAGAAATCTCAGGGGCGCTTGGGTAGCTCAGTGGGTTAAAGCCTCTGCCTTTGGCTCGGGTCATGATCCCAGAGTTCTGGGATCGAGCCTCACATCAGGCTCTCTGCTCAGCGGGGAGCCTGCTTCCTCCTCTCTCTTTGCCTGCCTCTCTGCCTACTTGTTATCTCTCTCTGTCAAATAAATAAATAAAGTCTTTTAAAAAAAAGAAATCTCAGAAAGTTTTAATAATTTTTCCATACAATCCCTTCCCAAACCAACTTCCCAATATTAAGATTTCGAATTCTTGAAAAATTGACAAGAAAAAGCCTCCCCAAACTGGACAGTTTCATTTCTAAGAGCTCACGCTTTAAAAAAGATTCTCATGTTTATATTAAAAACACTTGATAATTTTATTATTGCTTGCTCAGTAAGATATGGACATGTCAGCTGAAGGAAAGGGATTGTCTAAAACCTTGTACATAACTGATTCCTAAAGGTTCTGGTTTTAAAAATTTGTTAGAAAGAAAAATGCACAGCCAGAAAATATACCAGGTATAAATGAACTATTTTAATCTACTAGAGAATTTAATCTCATCTATAAATAAGGACTGGAAACTATCTTTCTTTTTTGACAGATTTTTTAAATAATTTACTATCCATAGAGGCTTAATCACATTTACAAAAACAATCTAAGAAACAAGCAAACAAACAAACAATAAAGAATGCAGTAACATTGCTCCAGGTGTTTACCTTCTTCTTCAATTGGTAATATGCTGGTGTTTCTACTCAAAGATGAAGAATCTTCACCTTTTTCATAATTTTCTTAAAGATAAGAATATTTTAGTAGTTACATCTATATTATAACCAAGCACATGAAATTTTTCAAATCCCACTGGTTTATCTGAACCCCAAGATGAGTATCCCCGTACATAAACTTTTCAATAACCATTTGTACTTAAAAGGGAAGCTCTGTTAACATGATAAAGAATAAATTTCTCCCGGCGTCTGGGTGGCTCAGTGGTTTAAAGCCTCTGCCTTCAGCTCAGGTCATGATCCCAGGGTCCTGGGATCAAGCCCTGCATCGGGCTCTCTGCTTAGCAGGGAGCCTGCTTCCCCCTCTCTCTCTACCTGCCTCTCTGCCTACTTGTGATCTCTGTCTGTCAAATAAATAAATAAAATTAAAAAAAAAAAAGAATAAATTTCTCAGGGCCCCTGAGTGGCTCTTAATTTCAGCTCAGGTCACAATCTCAGGGTCGTGAGATCAAGCCCCACATCGGGCTCTGTGCTGAGCGTGGAGACGGCTTGAAATTCTCTCTCTCCGTCTCCATCTACCCCCCCCACTCACTCTGTCTCCCATTCTCTCTAAAAAAAGCAATAAATTTCTCATGTGATATGCCTTCCTGTCTCCTACTGCTGTAGTAAACAGTATATGGCATAAATACCAGAATGGTCAATAGTTTGAGAAATGAAGCAGCGTTTTCAAACCAAAACCCTGACTTCTATCAACAAACTTACATCAGTCAGCTACCGGGGGGTTTCACTAATTTTCAGAGATATTCATGTACCAACAGCTTATGAATGGCATTTCTAAATGTCTTATTAAAGTAGATTCCTCCAAGGAAGGCTGGACATTTAGGAACATGAGGCTTGCAAACCTAGCCTGGGAAGAACAGGCTCCCCTGAAGAGAAAATAGGGCAATGGCACCCCAAAATAAGGCAGGGGTCGAAAGGTAAACACATGTTTCTGACTCTGAAATGTGCCTCAGTCAACAGGAAAGAAAGAGACCTGCTTTATTCAGAAGCTCTTTCTGCACTGAATGGACACATAGCTAGTTCTGGTTATTTCCAATGTCACCAAATTTCCTTTTTTTTTGGCTCATAATGAATAGTAAGGACTATATACCATTCTTGAGGTATTTTCAGAATTAGAAAAAAAAATAAATTATGTAAGGGTCTAACTGAAAACCAGTTTAACCAGGCATTACCTTTGCTTCCACTGGCATTCACAGGAAACAAAACTGCATCCTTTGTGACATCCTCCCTTGATACAAGCTCAGCCTCCTGCTTCGCTCCTCTCCTCATTAGTGTCAGGTGCACAGTTGGTCCTGTGTGTCGCAACACTTCTACTGCTTGTTGATTGGTAAAACCCTGAAGGTTTGTGCCATCTACCTGTGATCAGAGAAGACATGTTAAAAAATAAATGAATATCTGTATTAACAATTCACCAAATGCATGTTTACTGCTTGTTAGTGGGAAATCAAGAGGACTGAGTACCCCCTAATTGGAGAATGAACTAATATCTGGTTTGGGGACCAGTAATAACTTAGATGCACCAGGATTACCCAGGTGAGTTTTGTTTTATTTTACAGATGATGGTGTCTCATTTCTAGATATCATGAACCAACAGTTCCGGGGTCAGAATATTCTTTTATGTTCCTCGGGTGACCCTGACACACACTCAAGTTTGGAAGCCAATACTATGCAGTATATAAACATGTAGAAGACAATGAGAAAAGTGGTCCCTGAGAGTGCTGATGTGTTCCATATCATACTTACTCTGGCTTTAAAAAAAGAAGGATGACAAAACCACCTTCCTTTTTATTTCTTTGCCTCTTCAGAAAACACACGTGACTTTCCCTTTTCCTAGTTCACAGAGGATAAAACATTCGAAGATGGGCTTGTGATCTTTCCAAACTACAGATATCGTCCCAAGACTGCCTTCCATAGGACAGTCCTTAGGCCAACTTTCCATATTGTGAACATAGCTTAGAAAGACCTGTGTCAACCGTCCCCAGATCCACCACCAATCTCATCAGGCATGGTGCTGCCTACCCCCTGGGCCCTCCCGCCCCTGAGGGCTCATTTCCACTCCTGCCCTGCAATGTTCCCCTCAGC
>RCUC01057136.1:0-11126 GCA_003697995.1 Taxidea taxus jeffersonii | reverse complement strand
CTCTCTCTCTCTCTCTCTGACAAATAAATAAATAAAATCTTTAAAAAAAAAAAAAAGAATGTGCTGTCTTGACTTCAGTTGTTCAAGGAGGCTTCAAGTACAGAGCTGTCATGAACTGAATTTTCACTAGCTTTTAGCATCCCCATTTCAGCTAACAGCCGCAAAGATCTCTAGAACTACTGCTAATGGCGACTTGGCAGAATGCATGCCTCTAATCTCAACCAGCTATGCTATCTGAGCAGTGTCCTATATTCTATATTCTTTGTCTTTGGCAAGAGTGAACATCCAAATTACACACATCCTCAAAAGAACTCATGAACTTAATGTCTTTAGTGTTATTTGATTAAATCACACCCAAGGGTGTAGCAACCTATGGTTTTTCCATTAACTATTTCATGCCCCTCTTCATAAGATTCAAGTTGGGTATGTAATGAGAGACTTTCCCCAAGGAAGGTTAACCTTTCAGGAGCCGTATTATAATCAAAAAACAGGGAGCAATGAACCCAAGAAACTGTTTTCTACCCAGCCCCAGAAATCTGAGTGATTTAACAAGAACCTTGTAAGCACATTGCATCAAAATGTGGTCTCCTGATGGATTTCATGCTAGTAATAATTTCCTCCAACACTTCAGTAATGAGCATCTTTCCATGTCCTCTGGAGTAAATAATATCCTTCTCATGTATGCAGTTTTGAAAATTTGTTTCAGATCCATTAGCATCTTGGCCAATGAATATTTTTATTTCTAGATAGATGCAAACATGGTAATTTTGCTGCACTATTAACTCACCAAGAACATAAGGGCTAGGTCTTTCCATATTGCCCTTTTGTTCTTTTTTGGTGATATACGTGTCAAACAGCCCATATCTTGCATTAATTTATCACTCAGCTTCCCCCCCAGATGAGGTTCCTGTGGCTAAGAAAAGCATTAGAGGAGCACCTGAGTGGCTCAGTCAGTTAAGCATCTGACCCTTGGTCAAGGTCCTGAGATTGAGACCCACATCAGGCTCCACACCTGCTTGCCCCTCTCCTTTGGATTCTCCCCGACCTGTCTCTCCCTCTCTTTCTCTCAATCTATCTCTCACCTGAATAAATAAATAAAATCTTAAAAAGAAAAAAAAAGAAGAAAAGCATTAGAATTATAGACCATCACCCAGGGGGCACAGAGAGCTCACTTTTCTTGCCCAAAACAGTAAGGCTGGTCAGTGGTAAAACCAGAGCTACGGTCAGAACTTCAGATTCCTAGTTCAGGGCTCTTTGGCCCATATAAGTTGAGTCCAATGTCCTTGGACTTCAACCTACTGAAAAAAAAAAATTCTCGGTCCTTAGAAAGCAGAATCTCTTTTTCAGACCATTCAGGTCTGAATGATTTATGAGAGCACATTAAGCACTCAGACTGTTTTCAAAAGCCCATACTAAAGCTCCATTTGCATAGAGGGTATGCTCACTGTGGGGACAGATCCCCCCAGAAGACCTATTCTTTCTCTGCTATCTCTGTAAAGCCTGGGCCTTTCAGAGAATGTGTGCACACTCCTGACAGGAGCGAGCCAGAAAGCCCCCGAGGAACATTGAGCCAAGGTGCCAGTGGACACTTGTCCTCAAACTGCAGGCACGTGAGAATGAAAGCACACAAAGCCCTCGTTTCATCACATGTTCAGGATTTCTACTTCAAAGCTGATTCAAAGCCCTTCTCTAGGGTGTTTTGCATGTCCATTCCATTGATTAAAATTAATCTGATATTTGGTAACCAGTAAGAATGATTAGTAACCAGAAATCACCACGCTTAAAATTAAACAAAGTAGTCTGTTCTCTACCTGCTCTCCACAAAACCTATCCTGTTTCTGTTGTTGGTCAATAACCTATTTGTTTACCACGGATGCCCATGCTGGAAACGTCCATTTTGTCTTCCACCTTGCTCACCCCTCCCTCCCACCCAATCTCTCCCCATACAACACTCATGATCCTTAGGAAATGTGTCTTGATTCCTGCAGAGATTGTAACCCCACCATCCTCCCCTCCCCTCACTTTCCCCTTCCTCGCAGGACCCTGAATTTCCCAATCATCCTGTTCAGTTGGGTAGATCTGGCCACCACCAGCCCTGGGAGTGGGTAGAAACAGTGAGCACAGCTCATCCTTTCTGGCTACAGCAATCCTTTAGGAAATGCCACAAGATCCAGTTCAGACCAATGAAATGTGAAGAGATGCTTGATGAAAGCACCATGGAAAGGAATATCCTCAGTCTTCCATGGGAACTCCTGAAATGAATGTTTTCTCTCTCTCTAGACGGGTAAGAGAGTACCGGTTACTGCCAGTGAACATCCTGCAGCCACGTGGGCAGCCCGTCTAGAGAAAACCCACCACCAGGTTTCTGGTGACACTGTTGCCAGATCAAGCTTTGCCTGAAGGCTGATGATTTACTGCTGGACTCTACTTAGATACACCTATACTTCTCTTTACTTTATGTTAGTTTGAATTGGCTCTTCAGTTGCTCCCAATCCAGTAATCCTAAAACAAATTCATTCCCTTCTTAGCCACACTAACCATTCAGGCTCTCATTTGAATTACAGTAGTATTCTATTCACTCTACTTGCTTCTGGAGTAGCTAGCTACTCTTTATAATTCTTATAGGATGATATCAAATTATGGTAGCAATTATTAAATACTCACAAGGCCTCAGACACTGGTTTGAGTATTTTATGTGCATAATCACGTATGATTCTCATAAGAATCCTACAAAGTAGGCATTTTATAGAAGAGGAAATCCCATTTTATAGAAGAGGAAACAGAGTTTTTGAGAGATGGAGAAATGATCCAAGGTCACATTATTAAGCAGTGGAGAGCCTAGACAAACTCAAATCTGCCTAATTGCCAGGCCCTTGACCTTAATCACTCTGGGAGTCTCCTCCACTGTCTCCCGGCAGTACCTATGAAATACAGTGTAAGCTCCTAACATGGCCCTCAAAGCTCAGAACATTGGAGTCCCAACCCCCATTCTTCTAGATCCTGAGGTGGGTCTAAAGCAGAAGTCTCCCTGCTCCAACGGGATACAAAGTCTCATGCTTCTGATTGTTAGCCCCTCCGCAAAACCCCTTCACGCAGAGACCTGATCAAATATCACTTCCAGTCCCCCTCTTGTGCTGGTCATCTTGGCACTTTGGTCCTATGAGAGATGGACCACCGACAAGGAACAGAAACCCTCCCCAGGTAGGTTAGGTAAAGGAGATGTGCACCAGAGGACACTGTCTAAGGACAGGAAATAAAGTCAGCCAAGACAAGGCTGCTGGCTCCCCAAGATCTCTTGGACTCTCGGCTCTCTCCACTTCCCTTCTAGTTCTCTCTCCCCATTCACCTACTTCCCTCCAGACTGACATTCTCAGCAAAGCTCTTCTGTCTGCCTACATTCCCCCTCCTTCTAGGCTTCGCTCTCCCAGCAGTCCCCACCTTAGCTCCCACCCTACCGGAAGACTAATGTCCAATGCCACCTCACCACATCTCTGCCACTAATTCATGTTCCCAGAGAATCCCATTTTCTCATCCCACCAACGCTGCCTCTTCCTAGGTCAGGTACACCTCTGGTCCAGTCAGCTGTGGCTGCTGGGTGATGTCCTAAGACAAGCCCATCTGCTGAGGTCTACTTTGCAACAAGGGCTATGGGTGCCCCGCACACATCCCCTCCTCCCACCATTCCTGTACACATTCCTGTGCGCCCTCCTGCCAGCACCTGAAGCGCTCCTGAGGGCTTTCGCTGGGTGCCTCACAGACAAGGACAGATGTGCTGGGGAACGGGATCCCCATCAAAACTCTCAACCGGTGACTGACGGGAGATGGTAAACAGCTTAGGTCTAGAGCTTTGCTGGGATAATGATGTGGGGTCCCCATCACACTGTCCCGACCTGACCAGCCGGACTGAGCCTCAGTTCCCCATGGTGTTAACCTACTAAATTACACACCCTTTACTGGCTGCCTTCCCTGTCTCTCTCCCTACTCCCTTGCAGGTCCCTAGGATCACCTTCCAAAATGAACTACCCGCACTCGCCCTCTTGTCTCAAGATCGGCTGCTAGGAAAATGCTACCGAGGCAAGTGGGGCATATTCTAGCAGAAAGGGGTGCTGGCAGGGCAGAAAATCTGACACCTGTGGGACTCCGTTAGTACGACACCGGTTTACCTCATATTATCTTTAGCTGTTTGCACACCTATCTTTCCAAAGACAGTATGAGCTCCTGAAGGAAGAGGTTGTTTCTTCTTCACATTCTAGACCCCAAGGTTCCCAATAGAAGGCTTTGTATACAGCAGGCCCCCAACTGTTTCTTGGCCAGGGAATTAGACTGCATCTACCAAATGAGACATTCTCCCGACTGGATTATACCACACCCAGGCAGGCCATTAAGGATCATCTTATGATGAGGATCATCATAAGATCCTCCTATGAACCCGTTGCCTTATTTAATTACATATATCCCATTTGTAAGGAATAGCTAGATGCTACTGCACAGTATGCTATATTGCAGAATACTACAACCTGTTAAATTTTGCAAACTTTTAATAGAAAACGAGCTTAAAGCATAATTCCACTTTAATTGCATCAAGGAAAGGATGACTTTTGCCTGACTCCTGAAATCTCAGTGGTCTGTTTAATAAACAGGCCACTGAAGTATTTGCACTCATTCTTATAAACTCTATTAGATACGTAATTATCTTTTCACTTCCCAGCTCCAAATACCATAAGGCAAATTTGCTAAAAGGTGCAGAGGGCAGGTGAAGGGTTCCTTTCACCCATGCGCTGTTGAGCAATAAAATTGGTGTGATAATTAAATGTCCATCATCCTAAAGTATGTGCAGAAAACTGGTGGTGGCTGGAAAGAAAACAGACTGATAGAAAAGTCCCATGGGCTCACGTCACGGTTTTAATTCTTTAGAAACTGACATATGCTGAATTACTGAATTAAACCTACCCTGTGTTCCATTTCATTTTTACATAAACACATGCAAGGATGGAGGGAGGAAAATATACAGATGACAACCCACTAGCTTATACCTCCTGGATTCTTAAGAAATTAGACTCATGGGTTGTTGTTGTTTTTTTTTAAGTAGCATAAACAGGATGAGAGGCAATAGTGTAGACATGAGTTAATAGTCAAGTTTGAGGCCAGCTCTGTCATTAGAAACCTCAGCTTTCTCATCTGTGAAATAGAGATTTGAAATAGTAGCAGTAGGTACCAGAGTCACAGGGTTATCATGAAGACTGAACAGGATAACGGCACGTCCAGCCCCTGACACAGTGTAAGTGCAGAATTAGCAGAAAGGATGAAAAGTTCCATGCAAGAGCAAGTGAAAGAATTCAGATAGTTCATCGAGCTTGTTTTCTGTCTTCACACCCTTCACCGTGAGTGTTGCTGAGGGGTCTCATTAACGCCCCCACAGATGTTAGGCCCACGTGTCTACTAAAGTTGGCCATGGTCCTACACCATGGCAGTGAGTTCACTCCTAGCTACACACCCAACAAAAATGTACAGAGACATTCACCATGCACAAGAATGTTTGTAGTATTTTTTTTGTAAGTCCCCCCCCAACTGGAAACAACCAGTTTCCAGAATGGAATCTGGAATGGATCACACTTGCCATCAACAGAAAAACTGACCACTCCGTCAACAGAAGAAAGGATTAACTGTGGTGCCTCCAGCACTGGTTTCGTCTCGTGCGGTGAGAATGCACAAACAGCAACAGCCACACAGATGAATGTCAGACATCACGCTGACGGAGAAGCCAGGCAACCAAGAGTGCCTGCAGCATGGTGCCACATCCGTAACATACAAAGACAGCTAACACTGTTCTACTACATTCTGTCTTAAGTGAGGAAACAGGTCACTCTTGGGTGTACAGTAACTGGGGAAAAACAAAAGAATCTCTAGGGTGATGGTAATGTTCTCTTACTTGAGCAGGGCTCAGAAGAGGGTGAGTACACTTAGGGAAAGATCAAGCTGTACATCGAGACTTACCTTCAGGTAAGGTGGGCAATCCTTCACTAAGAAATTCACCAAATCAATGAGTAGGGCTCGCTGGGCTCGGAAATTACGCCTTCTCCAGGGGAGGCTGACTCTTGTGCAGAAAGTAATGCTGTTGGAACACCGCTGGAGACCCAAGTGATCCTGGTAGACAGTCCACCCACTGATGACAGCTGATCTTCACTGTTCATCTCTCCACAACTGAAATTCTAATCTCACCAGATACAACTGTGCAAATAGGCGATCAGCTGGGGAGAGAAAACTGCCTTTAGACCAAGACCAGAGGCATTCAGAAACAGTCTCTTAGCCAGGATCCAAGACCTCTCATTTCCCCATTGTCCTCCATGGGTGGCCAGGAAGATAACACAGTGATGGTTTCAAAATATCGCTAGAGGGGATGCCATGACCTATCAAGCACCAGGCATACGGCAGGTGGGTCATTCTATTCGGAGAAGATAGAGGCATGGAAACAGCTGTGCAGCTTTCAGTGCAAAAGATCTAAATTGGGGATCTTCTAAAACAAAAAGCATTTATTAGACATATATAGTTATTTGTAGTTTTTATATACGTAGTTACATATAGTTTTATAGTTCTAGTTTTTTTATGTTCAGTTATAGGTTTTCAGTAAATTATTCTATAGTTTTTCTATTTGAAATTGTTTATGCTCTCAGGAAGGCAGTCTTTCTAAAGTCCTCCAGTGATGCTAGAAAAATCATTTTTGGCCATAGGCGATTCTCAGTACAGAAACACTCCCTTGTAGACTTAATACTTTCCCTTTGGAGTCCTCTCTTCAGTGATCACATTTATTTAAACGGTCACAGAGTCTTGCAAAAAAAATATGTTGAATACGGTCACTTTTCTCCCCTCGATTTGTGATAGTTCCATCGCTCTCCCAGAACAGGTGACAATCCGGGGTCTGAAAGTTGCCAGTGTGTTGTCCCTGTCCTGAGACTGAGGTGATGAGTCGAGCTCCTTGATGGATGAAAGTCCTTGGGAATCCCAGGAGCCAGAGGCTGAAGGGGACCCTAGAGTCCATTTTTCCAACCTCCCCTCCTCTGAACTCTACCTCACAAGGCCACTTTGGCAACGACACAAAGGCCACTGGCCACCCTCCAGCCTCACTCACAGATGTCATCCCTCAATGTGGATTCAGTATTTCCACTCACTCAACCCATCCTGCTGCCTGAGCCTGCTCTCCTCCGTCCTCAGTGCCCCATTGTCCTTTCCTGTAAAGGCCCTCTGCCATCCTATCTACTCTTCTGAATGAGCTCTAGGTTCTCTCTACTCCTCCATGTTGGGGACCTCAGAACTGAACGTATAAATCATGCTGAAGCCTAGGCCTGAGGAAAAAGAGTAGAGGTAGCACCTCCATTGTTCTCACACCACCTCCCCCCAACACACACACTAAGGCATCCTCTGGGAGATGGGGAGTGGCTCACAAAATACGTCCATGTCCTAAACCCCAGAACCTGGGAGTGTTAATGTAGTGGGAATATGGGTCCTTGCAGAGGTGATGAAATTAAGGAGTTAGAATTTTGAGATAATGAGTTTATCCCACATTACGTGAGTGGGACTAAGTGCCATCACAAGAGCCTTTATAAGAGAGAGGCAGAGGGTGTCACACACAAAAGGGAAGGCAAGATGAAGATGGTAGCGGTGACTGGAGTGATGCAGCCAAGTGAAGCCTAGAGTCACAGAAAAGCTAGAAAGAGCAATAACATAGAATTTAGGAGGGAGCATGGCCCTGCAGTTACCTTATTTCCAGCCCAGTGGTATCAGACTTTTGGCCTCCAGAACCATAGAAGACTAGATTTCTGTTATTTCAAGTTTGTGGTAATTTGTCACAACAATAGAAAACTAATATATGATCCAAGACTACATTTGTTTTCTGTCCATAATGGTGACTTACTGAATTTAGTTGATTATTTCCTTCTATAAAGAAAATAGTTGGTAATAAAATAGAGCCATTGAGAGGAATAGTTGACATTTTATTGGATTCCTAAGCACAGAATTTGGGGAGAAAAGCCTCTGTGGAGACCTTAGAGGGAGTGGCTGTGTGACCTTGGGTAAGTCACTGTGAGTTACTTTCCTCATTTGTAAAATAAAGAAATAACCTCTGATGTCTTTCCAGGTGATTTTATAAATCTTTATGTATTTTAATTTTCAGCTAATTTCATAAAAGTTCCCAGGCTATCACTGACTTAATATCATCTCAAGTGTCATCTCCTCTGGGAAGCCCTCTCTGATTCACCTCCCTTCTCTATACTCCTTGGCTCTTGGCACAGGTCTGCACTGTAGTGTTAATTTCACTGCACTCTAGTGACTGGTCTCTGTACCTATCTTTTTCCTTCCTGGAAGATCTGCTTTTACTCCTCTAACTCCAATGCCAGCTCAGTTACAAATGGGCAGATAAAGAAAATAAGGAGTTGTCATAAGGTAATGACTTTACCTTACATAGATGGTGGATGAAAAGATCACAGGACAGGGCTGAGCACCAGAGTCCTAGAACTAAACCTCTCCTACTGGGGAGCCATTCACTGAATAGCCCTAGCAACAAGGCTGTATTGCATGAGCGCTTTATGTGTTGTCAGTGTATATTGGGCTCATTTTATCTATTTAATGAGCGTAAGTCCTTTTCTAAAAGCCATCTTTGACAACATGTATGCTTGAATCTCACAATTATGATCAACTCTATCCAAACCTGAAAAATTCAAATGCCTGCTAGAGATCTCTTCTCCTTGGTCATCAAGATTTTAGCAAGACTTTTCTAAGTCTTGCCATTTCTGTTGAAAATTCCAATACCCACAAGTATAAAGTTCGATGGTAACATGTGAAAAGCTACACATGAAAGAATCTGCGTTTCTTCCTCTGGTGAACATGAAGGGGCTCATCACTGTGGTAGATGCTCCAGTTGCCCCCCAGCCCTAGTCCAATAAATAAAGCCTACCTGCTGGGATTTTACACGGAGTGCCCAGTTTTTTTAGGTTTTTTTTTTTTTTTTTTTTTTTAAGTAGGCTCCGTGCCCAGCATGAAGCCCAATGCAGGGCTTGAACTCGTGACCCTGAGATCAAGGCCGGAGCTGAGATTAAGAGTCAGAGGCTTAACTGATTGCCCCACTTTTTACCAAATCTCAATGTAATTTTAAAACTTTTCTAAAGTCACTTGTCAGCATCATAGTTGGTACTGAACACAGAAGCCATTTATAACAAAAATTAAGAGATCTAATTTAGTTTTTAAAAAATAATCACCCAAGGGATGCCTGGGCAGCTCAGTTGGTTAAGCAGCTGCCTTAGGCTCAGGTCATGATCCCAGCGTCCTGGGATCGAGTCCCACATCGGGCTCCTTGCTCAGCGGGGAGCCTGCTTCTCCCTCTGCCTCTGCTGCCACTCTGCCCTCCTGTGCTCACTTCGCTTTCTCTCCCTCTCTCTCTCTGACAAATAAATAAATAAAATCTTTTTTTAAAAAAATCACCCAAGTTTAGATTTCCCTATGAAAAATTTAAGCCTCTAGTGAAACTTAATTGGGAAATTATCTGGTATTATTTTATTAATCAAATTCACCACAGGTACTTTCCTCTCCCCTTAGGAAGTTGAAGAGCAACATGGTCTGCCAGACTAAGAGTAAATCCAAGGGCCTGCTAGGGATGGGTTTTACCCCAGGCCTTACCTGTTCTGAAATAATGGCCAGGAACACTTAACTGCGATGTGTTCACAGCCAGCAGGAACCCAGGGTCCCTCCTCCTGTCTACAGCAATATTGCTCAAGATGATTGCCAGTGGAATTGCTTCCCATTTACCAGTGATAATTTTCATGTTTACGAATGGGAACTTTCTGGATGTAAAACTCCCTTATGTAAATGGTTTATTGGATGCAAATGTAAAGCCCTCTAGATATAATTTCCCTACTAGCTCTTTAGGACTGTAAAGGATTCTACTGCCACAAGTCCAAAATTTCTGGGCACCATTTCATTTTACCTCATAACTTTAAATAGGTTTTCTGCAATTATGGATCCTTCCTTTTTATTACTTTTTTTAAAATCTGTACGCACACCAGGGACTTTCAAATTCTGCCTTTTAGGGCCTAGGTGTTCTGTGATTCAGACTAAAACACTTCTAATGTTGGCTACCTTTTCCTAATTCGCAAAGGGAAAACAAAGACAGGTACAACCTTCCCAGTTTCACACTTTATTTTCTTCCAGAACTTACAGGGATGGCTGTTGCTTGCAGGATAGCAAATAAAACTACCGAATGAATACACAAATGCTGAGGGAAACAGACTTCCAATCACTGGTTAAAAACTGATATGATAGAGGACATTTTAATTTAGCCTAATTCGTATAGCATCCCTAAAATGGGGGAGGTCTTACCAAACAGCAAAAAAAAAAAAGAAAAAGAAAAGAAAAGCTGTCTCTGCTGCCAGAGGTAAAATCTTTGCTTGGGAAAATAGGGCAGCTGTGGAAAAAGATACCCATGGAGAGCAGCATATTAGAGGCTAGAGGTCTGGAGGGGGTGGGAGTGGCTGAATATGGCAGAATGGGCAGGAATAGGAAAGGGCGGGAACTGGAGAGAGGACCTTTGAGCTAGGTTGGAAAGAAAGGGAATAGCTTTAGGAGAACAAGAAGTATGATGGCGTGGAGAAGCAGAACAAAAGCTTTACCTGGAGTGAGATTCGGTAGAGAAGGGACTAGGGATACAAGTGAACACAAGAGTGAAGGACACTGCGCACCATGCTAGAGGCTGGGTGGTTTCCTAGAGACAACTGGGGGAAAACAGACAGGCTGGGGAAAGGAATGGCGGGATTTGGAAGGAGTAATGTTCCTACGCTGTGAAAAATGCAGGGATGAGGACATGAGTTACAGGATGGGGGAGGGAGGAGGAGCTTAGTGCAACTCCACTGAAGTTATCCACCCTTAAGCCAAGGTGGTGACAGAGGGAATAGAAGGAAGGAGGTGTGTAAAAAGATGCTGAAAAGGCATGTTCTGGTTTGGAGACAGACTGGATAGGGAGAACAGAGACAGAAACCAGACACTATATTTTTAGACCCAGATGACTGGGGTCATTAATCAACACCACTCAGATTCAAGCAGAGTAAATATGATGATTGCAGATTTTAGATGAAAAATGCCCA
>RCUC01057134.1:0-19463 GCA_003697995.1 Taxidea taxus jeffersonii | reverse complement strand
CCCCCCCCCCCACGTTTTCAGTATGAAACCCTGTCATCATGGTCCTTTCATCTAGTAGCATAAGCACAACCATGAGCAACTTCAAATATGAACACAGCCAATTTATTAAAGCATTATGGAATAGATTTTAACTTTCTTAAAGTACGGCACGCTCTCCTTTTATCCTTAGGTGTTTTACTACCCTCATTGAATTCAGGAAAGTGAAGAAAACTTTAAAAGCCTCTGGGTTTTCAATGCCTCATGTAAACAGCTTTCCCTGTTCACATAGTGAAGGAATCCTTTCTTCCTTATCTCTACTTTTGTCCCTCCAGTGAACAGAATTTCAGATATTTTTTAAGTCTACACCACAAAAATCACCATAACAATAATGAGAACTGAAATTCTCTCTAATGAAGAGGAGATGACAGCCTCCTTCAGCCTGAAGAGCAGGAGAAAGCCAAGACAGCATGAGTCAAAATGCCAAGCGCATTAGACCAGCTTGGTCTTTCAGTTTTCAGCCTATTCCTCTAAAGTCACAATTGTGTCACCCACTGGTCTTTACACACATTCATGGTCTGAGTGAAGAATTGTCACATAGGGACAAAGAGAAGGAAGCAGTTTTGTCTTGTGTGTCAGGAAGTTGTACATTCGTATATTCGTAAGGGCTCTCAGCAGAACCATGTCCCCTGGCTGATGATCCTCTTCACCTCTATCATGTCACCTGCTCCTGGAGCTAGAGGACATTTTCAAACACTAACACGGTGGAGGTAACTAATCAGGAAGATTAAGACTGGAAGCCTTTCCTCAAGATAACTAAACAAAAAATAAGAGGATGGGGCTGAACTAGTTGTGTGGTAGAGAACAGCTGTAATGCCCAAATATTCCCATTACATAGAGATATGTAGGACTTGCTTCTACCATATAGTCGCTGAATTGTTTCAGTTGTTTTTTTCTTCTTCTCTGGGTAGATTTTACAGTTGGTAAGGAGCAAGGGTTGTGGCTTGTGTAATATTTATTTTCTATACACAATGCTACTCCCGTACATCTGTTCTACCTGCCAGTAAGGATAACTACCTCTATATCAATACTATAATCCACACCTCCTCCTTTTACTCTCTAAGTCTGAGGACAGATGGACCCCATCAAGAACAGATAATCATTCCCCAGCCATTGTTTAGTGAACAGATTATCAGAATTGTCCTCCTGGTATTTTAATGCACTATTGTATTTCTAACTTGGGAAGTTAAAACTGAAATGCAATTTTCCAGAACAATTTAGTGCACACACACACACACACATACACGAGATAATAAAGTCTTAAAATAATTCATTTCAATTTAAACTTTTATTAAACCTTTATTGCATAATAGATACTGAGCTAGGTGCAGACGATAATACAGAAATGAATAAGACCTGGCTCTGGCCGGGGAGAATCCACTCAGTGGTAAAGGAGACAGACAAGGACATAAATAACTCTAAAATGAGACAGTCTGCAATAAACATGACACTGGAAGAATAAATAAAACATTATAAGAGTGTCAATTATATACATAATTACAGAAGTATTAAATCACTAGGTCTACATGTTAAGCTATATAAACAGGAGTTGCAACTAGACTATCTCTTTTCCACACACAGATTTAGCACAGCTCTGTGTATTGGTTGACCTTTATTCCAAAAATTATCTTTGTAATATTGTTTTCTAAGTTGATTTCAAATGTCTGTTGATTTCTCTTGTTAAGTTGGCGTCTCTCTCCTGAAATATCATTTTCTTTGTCATTACCTTTTCTCCATTCTTCCAACCCCCACCCTCCCCCCCCCCCCCCTCCACCCCCACCCAAGCTTTCTCTCTCCTGGATCTCCCTTTATCTGTTTTTCCTCTACATTCTATTGTTCTGCTTCCTCTTTGTCTACTTCCTCCTGTATCTGCCATGTTTTTCCAGACACAAAGCGGTTTTCTCTTGTATTATTATTCAAGTGGTGGGAGAAGTGATTTTCTTTTGAAGGGAAAATGTTGTCAGGAGGACAATAATCCCCCCAAAATAATCCCTTCGACTCTGGATCATGCTGGTTCTTGGAAACAGGAGCAAGTGAGCATCTTCCTTTCTAATTGTCCATGACTCTATTAACCAAACTGCTGGGCTTTTTGTATAATGAGCCATTGACAAAGGTAAGAGAAGGGATATGAACTCACTACTTTTGGCCAGCATGATGTTGGGCATATGGTAGGAGAATACGTACTCAGTGATTGGTAATTGAACCTCTTCTGGTAGGATAAGCATACTATAGATATGTAAGTACCCACTATTTCAGATTCTAGTTTTTTGTTGTTTGTTTGTCTGTTTTTATTGTGAGGGTTGTGAGATAGCCTGATCCTGGATTATCCCCTTTTCACAAAGAAAGTGGAAGATTAAAGTCCAGTAATATCAAGTGATACTATGAATGCCCCTGAGAAGCTGGTACATGGACCTCCATCTTTGGACTCCAAATCCAGTGCTCCTTATTTTGAAGCCAGCATCCAACCCTTTGGTCCTAATGTGTAGAACTTGAGGGGACATGTAGTTTTTAAAATTCATTTGATAATCTCTTCATTTTATAGTCTAAAATGCTCATGGTTGAAAAGAACCATTAGGAATTCAAATACACCTTTTTTCCCCCTATTTCCTCCTTCAAATTATGCTCCGCTGATCTCGATTAGGGGAAAAATATTGTAACTGTGGTACAGCTTGTAGTAGTGCTGCTTCACTGACCAAGCATGAGATGGAAGCTCAAGAAGCATCAGTGGAGAAAAGAGAGTTCTCCTCATTAATAAAAGCAATTAGTGTGTCCCCAGCTGAGCCACCAGCTAGCCCAGGGTGTTCTCAGAGCACTGAAGGCAGCTAAGTGCAGTCTGTTAACCAGGCAAACTACTCTTGGCAGGAAACTAAGTGCTGTCATTGATTTTAATTGTTCTCTCCACTTTACAACTCCCGATGGTGCTAAAGGGGGAAGTTTGTTCTTTGGAGAAAACTTCCATAGCACCCTGCCCTCTGAGACAGCTAAACTTGTCTGTGTTTTGAAAAATCAAAGTGGGGCATTTAATTTCTCTAAATATTAGGGCAAAAACTTCCATGCCCATGACTATTTTGGATGAATCATGCTTTCTGGGAAGTCACAGGCGGGAACAATCGTCAAATCATTACTATCTTCTGTCACATCTCTTAAAATAAAATCCCAGAGCAGCAGTCCTAATGTAGGAAGGGAAGATGTGGATGTTCCAAGTGAGATTATGGATGATATTCCTTTGACCACTGGGACCAAGGAATCCACACAGTTGGGAGAACTCCTGGCATTTGCTGGTCCTTATGTAACTTCCTCATTAACTCAAGAGAACAGGGTTTAGTCTGCTCCTTCAGATGTTAAGAAAGAGACACTCTCTGGTGTCTTTGTCTAATGATGAGTTCATTGTAAGTGGACATGGCAATAAAAAGGGAGTGGGAAATATCATATCTGGCATAAAGCCAGTCCTTGTGGGCATTTGGAACATGAGTCATTGCTTCCTGGAACACAGCTAACTCTAGGAAGCCTGCAACAGTGCTGCTGACCTAATGACACTTTAGTTGCTCAGAACTCAGGTCTTCACTCTCTGCTGCTTATTTCTTCTCTACTAATTAATAACTGACTTCATTTTTGTTTCTCCAACTCTTAAATTCACCTTTTACTTTCTTTTGGTTTCTTAATACTGCCATCCCTCTTTGGGTCTTGACCTTGCCATGTAACTTTAGGGAATTTTTGTCATGTTATGATTGACCAGCATCACACCCCTACTCACCTTCTTAATCATATCAAATCCCCTTCTGAGGAATTCTTCCTTATGTGCCATCTTGGTGGAGATCATGCCTCACTTCTACTACGAAAATTAAGGGGTCTTGATCTCGCTCCCTGACTTCGAGGACTTGTGACAAATTTTGCCAATGTGATTATTTCTTCTAAAACTTCAAATCTTGAGTAAACAATGGAAGAATTTTAAAATAGTTAGAGGGCTTTTTCTCTCACCAGCAATAGCACATGCAGTACATATTATCTTTGTGCATGACCTTAGCTCTTGCTTATTTTCCTGACTCTGAATTTCCTGTATAACTCCTGTATATTTTTTTTTCTGTGCTTCCTAGAGATGTCTTTCCAATTCATCCCTTTTTCTTATAAAACATTAGAATGTAAAAGCCACAAATACTGGGAAGTTTTTCTGCTTTGTTCACTGGAAATATTTAATGAGTCAAGCAGTGCCTGGCACAGAGTGAGCATTCAATGAATATTTATTAAATAAATACAAGGAAGAATGGAATGCCATTTATTGTTGCTTGCAGTCAAGTTTCCAAGAGGCAATACAGGAAAAGGAACTCAAGCAGAGCCCAGTGGTCTTTCTGAGTTGAGATGGTTTCGAATTCAAGGACTATTGGAGAGAGGGATGCTCTACACAGGGAAAGCTATAAAGATCTTTAAGGGATATTTTTGAATCTTTGAGTAAAAGTTTATCTGAGCATGGATGGGATGAATCTCCATTAGGCTGGAGAGAGAAGTCCCCAAAATTAGTAGGTTGACTAATTCCCCAAGTTCACACAGGGTTTTTTCTCTATAGCCAGACTGTACCTCTTATACTACATGGGGGTAGAGTCCTCAGAAAGCTCCCGTCTTAGTACTTGGGCTAACTTATACCTAGAATAAAGGCTACTCTGGGCCAAACTGGAAAGAAAACCTTGAAACAATAAAAATGACTTGCAAGTAATTTTGCTATGTGCCAGAAGCAATACAGTTTAAAGGAATATAATGAAATTCACCACAAAAAACATAAATTTCACAATGTCTAGCATAAAGAAATTATCAGGCAGTAAAGAAGCAAGAAAATGTAACCTATAATTTGGAGGAAAAAGGCAATACAAAGAAATAGGTAAGTGTTGTAATTAGCAGCAATGGTTTTAACACCTATTATAAATATGCTCAAAGGCATAAGGAAACATAAACACAATAATAAGAAAACGTGAAGATTTTCAAAAGACCCAAATAGAATACCTAAAGAATAAAACTACAGTATATAAAATGAAAAAGAAACTAGAAACAATTAATTGCCTATTAGATACTGTAAAGAAGTGACCGGTGACCTTGAGGACACAGCAATAGAAACTATCCAAAATAAAGCAGCACAACAGAAAAATGAACAGACTCCATGAACTGTGAGACACTTTCAGTTGGTCTAACACATGTGTACTTAGATGAGCAGGAGAAAAATGAAGAAGTTGGGACAGAAAAAAAAAAAAAAACAGGTAAAAATTTATATAATTTGACACAATCAAGCCATAATATAACAAGTTTTATAAACTTTGAATAAAAGAAACATTAAGAAAACCACACCAAGAGATATTATTATCAAACTGTTGAAAAACAATGATAAAGAGAAAATATTTAAAGTGACCAGAAAAATATGACGCCAGATAGAAGGAAACAAAGAAAAGATTTACAGCATATTTCTCATCAGAAACTATGTTAGCCAGGCGATTGTAGAGTATCATTCTTTGAGTATGGAAGGATTATCAACTGATAATTCTGTATCCAATAAAATATTTCTTTGAAAATATAAATGTTAAATCAAGTCCATTCTAGACTATATATATATACATATATGTATTATACATACATACATATACATAGATACATATACGCATAGATACATACATGTGTATGTGTATGTATAATACATATGCATACAATATACATATACATAGATATGTATGTATCTATGCGTATATGTATCTATATGCATACATTTGGCAGTTTCTTTTTTTTTTTTCAAAGATTTTATTTATTTATTTGACAGATAGAGATCACAAGTAGGCAGAGAGGCAGGCAGGGAGAGAAGGGGGGAGGCAGGCTCCCTGCCGAGCAGAGAGCCTGATGTGGGGCTCGATCCCAGGACCCTGAGATCATGACCTGAGCCAGAGGCAGAGGCTTTAACCCACTGAGCCACCCAGGCGCCCCTCGGCAGTTTCTTATAAAGTTAATCACACCCTTAGTCTATGACCCACCAATTTCACTCCTAGATATTTACTCCCCCCAAATGAAACTCTGCTTCAATATAAGTTGTACACAAATGTTCATAACTGCTTTATTTATAGCAGTTTAAAACTAGAAACAACCTAAATGCCCATAAAGCATTGAATGTATAAATAGATATAGTGTTATATCTATCTAATCAGCAATAAAAAAGGAATAAACTATCGCTATGCCAAAATGTACAAATGTACAAAATCATTATGTTGAGTTAAAGAAACAAAACACAAGACTCTCTGCATAATATCATTATATATGTATAATACATGTGTTATCTTTTATGGGAAATTCTAGTGAAGGCAAATCCATAGCAAAACAATCAGGTCAGTAGTTGTCAGGAACAAGTGAGAAGAAGGAAAATAATGCAAGAGTTCAAAGGGAATTTTTCTGGGGTTGTTGGGAGTATTCTGTACCTTGATTGTGGGGATGGGTATATGATGTTGTTGGTTTAATTGTGCAACATACCCAAAAGGGTATGTTGATGTCCTAATCTCTCAGTACCCTAGACTGTGACCTTATTTGGAAATAGGGTGATTGTAGATGTCATTAGTCAAATTAAGAAGAGATCATACTAGAGTAAGTGGGCCCTAATCCAATAACTGGTACCCTTATAATAAAAGGGAAATTTGGATATAGACACACAGGGATTACTACCATGTGAATACAGGAGCAGATAATGAAGTTATACTATCATAAGCCAAAGAATACCTGGGACTACCAAAAGCTGGGAGGGGCAAGGCAAGAACTAACTCTACAGACTTCTGAGAGAGCATGTTAACATCTTGACTTTGGACTTCTAGACTCCAAACTGTGAGATAATAAATTTCTGTTATTTTAGGTCATCTAGTTTGTGGTGCTTTGTTATGGCAGCTCTAAGAGATCATAAAACTATACACTTAAAATGGGTGACTGTTGGGGCACCTGGGTGACACAGTCAGTTAAACTGCTAACTCTTTGTTTTCGCTCAAGCGGTGATTTCAGGCTCGTCAGATAGAGCCCCATGTTGGGCTCCATGCTCAGGGTGGAGTCTGCTTAAGACTTGGTCTACTTCTCCTCCCATCTCCCCACCCCACTCCAAAAACTTGAGTCTGAGAAGTGCTCTTCTCTGTTGGCTGATTGAAATAAGATTCCCAACTATGGCGAGGGAGTGGGTGACAGTGGCAAGATTTCAAGGAGGAAGAGGTTTTGTACACAACCTTCACATCTTCCATAATTGGCAGTGGAGCTGAGATGGCAATTTGAATATTCTGACCTGCAAAAGAGTTTTGGTGATGGTTACTCGTTCATGGGATCCCTGGGACCTAGATGGCTAGGCCTCTAAGGCTCTCCCTGCTATATAAAACAAAAGTAAAAACAAAATAATTTTGGATAAAGCCACCCTAACAGAGATTCACAGCTTCTTACACAAAACTTGACCTGAGTTAATTTACAAATCAAATTTTTAAACTGAGTGGGAGGCTGTGTATCCCTGAGCAAGGACTTTGTGATAACCCTGCAAGTTACTTTGATCTTCTCAACATCACTTTCCTTTTGGATTTCCATAAAGAGACCTATGTTTATTAACCAGGGAATATATATACTGGGGAATGGGATAAACCTTAAATGATATGGAACTTTGGATCTTGTCAATCAATAAGTATTAATTTCCAGGGATCCAGAACATAACATCACTGTTCGCCTTCTGTCCAAGAGGAGCTTATGGGGCCATGATAAAGTTTGACTAAAGTCTTCATGAAAAATACAGTGGGATTTCAAATCCAATCAGCAATTATTCTTCAACCTAATATATATTTGAACCATTTACCTTCCATAACTGGAACAAAAAGATGACTCATTGGTTTATTCTTACTCATAACAGCTTTATGTAGATACAACTCACTCACAGTGTATAATTTAATGCTTTATCATATATTCACAGAGTTGTGCCTCCATCACCACAATTTTAGAATATTTCCTCACCCTTTAAAGCAGCCCATACCATTTATCCATCACATCCAAATCTTCCCATCACCCCAGCCCTAGGAAACCACTAATCTGCTTTCTATCTATGGATTTCTGTACTGGACACTTCATATAAATTGAGTCATATATATGGTCTTTTGTGTCTGGCTTCTTTAAGCTGAGGGCATATTATTTTCAGAGCTCATTTGTGTTTTAGCATCTATTAATAATTCGTCCCTTTTTATAGCCAAATAATACTTCATTGTATGTGTACACCACCTTTGTTTATCTATCATAGGTTGATGACCATATAGGTTGTTTCTGCTTCTTGGCTATTATGAAAATACTGCTATAAACATTCCTGTACAAGTTTTTGTGTGAGCATTTATCTTTATTACTCTAGTATCTTTCCTATGTGTGACACTGCATTGTCAAATAGTATGTTTACCTTTTTTGGAACTGTCAAACTGCTTTCAAAAGTAGCTGTACCTACTCCTATAAGGGTTCTGATTTCCCCACAGCCTTATGAAAATTTATGATTATCTATCTTTTTGGTTATAGATGTTTTAGTGGGTATGAAGTAGAATAACATTCACTGTGTGTTGTTCTTTTTTCCTTTTGTTTTGTTTTGCATTTCCCACATGGTAAATGATGTTGAACATCTTCCCATGTGCTGACTGATGATTTACATAACAATTTTGGAGAAATGTTTATACATATCTCTTTTAATTGTCTCATTTGTATTTTTATTATCAACAGGTGAGTTTTTGGCTCTTTGACCCAAAATTAAAGACTGTTGTCAGAAGGGCCAATGGAAGTTCATTGGAGCTATCCATCTCTATTGAAATAGTGAACCAAAAAGCATTTCAACATCCCTAAAGACATCACTGAGATTAGAGTTATCATCAAACATTAAAAAGAATCAGTGATATAGGATCATATTTCCATTTAATTGTCTAAGTTGAATAGTGCTAAGTAGATGGATCTTGCAGTGCGATGATGGGCAGCTTACCCTGGTATACCTCCAATGGATCTGACATCACCAATGTGTCATCTCTTTTGGACACTTGATATACACTTTTGATCTTAATGTTTTTTTCTTAATTTTCTTTGCCCCAATAAGCAGGCGACAAGAGAAGTTTGTTTTTATATGACAAATGTTTAACCCAGGGATATGTCAACCTCCTAATTTTGTCCTTCAATTTAATCAAGAGAAACCTTGGTCTTCCAAGTGTAGTATTTTGTTGGCACCATGCTAATAGGTCTTGGAAAGCAGATGGTTTTAGTTTCCTAGGTGCTTTGGTAATAAAGCAAAGATTGATTTTTTAGTGAAGTTTGTGGTCGTTCTAATAGCTTGGGACATTATGGAATATCTCCTCAATAAAGTTAACCTGTGCTCCAAACCAAGAAATTAGGTCATCTTATTTGGATTTTAGAAACAACATAAACTACATTTGTGTTTGATGCTCAAGCCATTTTCTGGTAACACAAAAGTTTCCCCATTTTAAGGGTACAGTTTCAAGAGATTATTCAGAGATGGTCTAGACTATGATAGTCAACTTTTATGACTTGGTAGATTCAATGTTATTTAAAGGGTTTGTGCTTATATAAGATGATGAATCACTGACCTCTCCCTCGGAAAACAATAATACATTATATGTTAATTAATGGAATTTAAATTTAAAAAATAAAATAAAATAGAGTGTTTGTGCCAGATTGTGATGATGTGTATAGCCTATGGCAGGCCTCCATAAGAAAATCATGGTAGAAAACCCATATTTTTAGCAGAACCCAGGCTCTGCTCTTCTGCGAACACATACTATTTTTTAAAACAATAGTTCCTAGCTCCTTTTGAGTTTTACTCTGCATGCAAAACTAGGCTTCACTGGTTTAGGTATTTTTGTATCTAAGTGAGGAATTCTTCAACCGGGAAACATAGCAATGATACTTTTGAATTAGAAGTTGAGAATATCTCTTGGCCATTTGAGGCCAAGATGCATCAGAAATTCAATCGGTGGGCACCTGGGTAGCTCAGTGGGTTAAAGCCTCTGCTTTTGGCTCAGGTCATGATCTCAGGGTCCTGGGATCGAGCCCCACATCGGGCTCTCTGCTGAGCAGGGAGCCTGCTTCCTCCTCTCTCTCTGCCTGCCTCTCTGCCTACTTGTGATCTCTGTCTGTCGAATAAATAAATAAAATATTAAAAAAAAAAAGAAATTCAATCAGTATTTTAATAATCAAAGAACCTTGAGGGATCTGGGTTTCTGGCGAAATGCAAAGGGGAGATGGTGGGGAGGATGGAAGTCATATCCACACCTCATAATAAGTTCAGAAATAAGGACAATATTTGCCACCCATACTCCTTTCCTTAATGTTTAATGAATATATTTACATATTTTAACTAATTTTCCTCGTCTTTACTTTTCATTTACCCTATTAGATACAGCAAATGTAGGTAAATATTTTAACGGAGTTTGTTGGGATGGTTCTTAAGGGTGTATAAATGGACAGAGATCCTCAAGTCTGAGCTAAAAATTAGTAAATCATGAGAATGTGGTGGGAACCTTTAGAGGAAAAGGCAAAAAGTCTACTGAAATATGAGGGATAGTGGCATTGTGTAGGCACCAGTGGTTTTTGTTTGTTTGTTCTTTCATCTCCACCTAGGTTTGAGAAGGGTATAGATGTACATGCTCAGCAGCAAAAACTAGTAACTGCATCCACGTTTGACATACTGGTGTTCTAATCCTCTCTTCCAAGTGAGACCTCAATCTGCCTTTTGAAATAACCTCCATTGTGTGTGATCATTAAAAGAGGCAGTGGCCAATTCCTGCTGTAAAGGCTACTGGGGTCCCTGTCCAGTTCCCTACCTGGGCAGCCAGAGAGTGAGCATTGGATGTAGAGTCAGTCCCTGAGCCTGAGACCTTGAATCTTAGAGAAAACCACTCACTAATGTAAGTGATGACTGGAGGGCGTGTCATTGGTGCCATTGCACAATGCCTCAGAGACTCTCTGTTCCTATTGTATGACTCCTTGGCATCTTCTGCTGTCCAGTCTTCCAGAGAAATCTTTGAGCCCTGCCTTCCTGTTTTCCAAGCCCAGTCCTCTTGCTTTCAATCAACCCTGGGAGGCTCTGCATCCTTCCAAAAAATCCTTAGCTTAGGAGATCCAGGATTTTTTCTTTTTGTTTTTGTTTTTCAGTTAAAGCAATGCATATTACTTTGTATAATACTCTATTTTCTGTGTTATTTTCTTTTTGGTTCTGAATTCAGACTCCTTAAGAGAGAGGATATGATGAGGTTAGCCAGCCACCATCCGAGAATCGTCCAAGGAAGACTCAGTTGGGTAGGTATGTCATAATATTCCAGAATTCAGACTAATTGCCAGTATACACACTTTGTTTTTTGGTCAAGGACCCAAAGGAGTACAATCCGTTTCTTTGGCAGAGTCACACACCATCAAACCTAAGGACCTATAAGGATTTGCATAAGAAAGTGGCTGTAACTCACACGGAAGGCCCTTTCACTGGGGTACTCTGCACTTCTCAAAAAGGAGTAGTTTAATTGTCATGTACCTCGCATGGCTTCATCAGGGCAGGGTAATATAGAAAGCTCTGAGGGTCTAACTTTCTATGTCAGTGAATTCCAGCTGCTATAAAACCCTCACATGGTGGCCCCTGAGAGCTTTTGCAAAAATACACCGGGAGAATCACAGCTAAAGTTCAGTCCTATCTCTCCTCATCTCTCTAACCGCTAAGACTTATTATCTGCAGTTTAAAGAGCTCCATTTCCAGCCCAGGGGCTGTAGGTTATTGCTCTCTGATTTTGTAGGGCACTGCACAAAGGTACAAGTTGTATTCACTGGCCTGAAAAAGAATGCAGGGTTTTTGAGAAGAGAGCAAATGAGGTCTTTGTGAACAGGGAGAGCTTAGGCGTTAGAGGAACAGGCTTACAGAATGTTAATTGCTGCTGGTGATTATGACAATGTGTTGGGTAACTTGTTCTCTCTCGGAAGTGATGGTTCAATGTGCAATGACAAATATTGGTGAAGCCCTTTTATTTTACTGGTGATTTTGGAGTCTGGACCATCTTGCCAGCTGTTAGCTGCCATTCACTTTTGTTACAGGTTTTGCAAATTAGACAGTCACTCTCTGAGTGTCTAGAATAGGTGCAAGAAGCAAATACCACGTGTGAAAGAATATATTATTAAATCTACAGAGTAAGCTGTTACAGGCACTATGGCCCTAATTCACAGTCTCTATCTTCTTTCCCTCCTGTGATGGAGGCAGACTCCTCCAAACATTAAAAACAGAGAAACTCAGGTCCAATATTCATATCTCAGCATAACAGGAATAAAATACTCATAGGCAATTTGTCAGTGTTTATTAACTGTGACCTAGAAAAAAATGTAACCATGGCAGTGCCTTTTCACACATGTGTGGCAGGATGGGATTTTTTCCTCCACCCTCTTCTTTTCTAACCCCACCCTTGACTGTCATTGGTAAAAGAGGGTGAAAGTAACATGTTAGCATAATAAGACACAGTGTTGTTTAAGTGGTCAGTGTCAATGGGAGAAAAATCTCCTTGGTAGGTTTCCAGCAACTCCTGGGAACTGAGTAGCCCAAAAAACCCTTTCCACGGCCTTTAGAAAACTCAGAAGAACTGGTTCATAGCTATTTAGGGCCCTGAGAGCAGGAGAGTGGCTTAAAAGACTAAGAGCACTGCTATGGGAGAAGAAAGGGAGACCAGAGAGAGAAGACGGTCACAGGTCTACCTGACGGTGACTGCAAGGACCAAACTGTGACTACACAGAAACAAAAATGATGAAACAAAACAGCCCCTTGCAAAATAATTTTACCCCTTCCTTTGTGCTTTATGTATGTCCTTGAGGGTTTCCTTTTAGTAAAAGTGATCATTTACATGCTTTTCAAGGCATGTAACTGAAGGTCATTACATATGCTCATTTGTACTCAATTGTTGGGGAAGTTGAATATAACTAGTATAGCAACAGGGCCCTGGAAAAACTGAACAGTACTCACATGTTCAGTAGGCTCTTTCCTGTTACAAAGGACATAGACAGGCACCATCAGGTTATTTCTTAATAAGTGGAAATACAGTCTATGGAAATATGAAGGGAAAGGATGCATTCTCAGAAGCTGTCCACCCAGGAGCCCGGAGAACTAGGACATTGCTTGTCATCATTCAGGGTCCAACTGTGTAAGTGGTCATTCTGGTGTTCACAGTGCAATTCTAGTAGTCGTTCCTTTAGAAGGGAACTTTTGTTGCTCTTCCTCTGGGACCATATGGAGACAAGGCACCCTTTATTATTTTTAGTTTCTACTGCTGATGTTGCTATTTGATTTTGGTGGAATAAGAGGAGTGGTGAGATCTGATTCAGAATATATTCTTGAGGTAGATCTGAGAGAAGCTGGTGAATGAACTTATCTGGGGACTGAAGGCAAGAGCACCCAGTCGACATGTATTTTTCCTTGTCCTCTGACTACATGTTCTGGCCTCTCTCCCACTGCTTCCCCACTAAATACATATACTCCTCTGTATTCTTGTACGGAGAACTCATTCCTGGACCTAATGTGAAAGTCCAGGGACACACTTGCTATCTTCATAAAAAAACATTCCCACAGGGGAATTTTGAGCCATTTAATTTAATTCTCACAAAAATGTCATGAACTAAATATAATTATATTCCTACTTCACAGATTAGGAGAATAAAGATGAGAAAGATCAAGGCCCTTGCCCAAGGTCATAAGCTGGAAAGTGGTAGAAATAACATTCAGTGTCAGGTCTATTTGATATGCTGATAGACTTTAAGCAATCACACATTAAGCCATTTAATTAATAGTCCACCTGTGGATAATTTGCTTGTGAACTGGATAGCATCACAGTCCTCCTCAATTATGCCCCACATCCATCCTCCCACCATACACAACACTGGCCTTCATTACAAAGGATGCCCTTCCTATATCTCTGGACTCTTACTTAGTAATCCAATAACTACTGATCACCCATCACTGGAAACTTCCTTAAAGCTACTGAGAAATTCAACAGCTATATTTTACACTAATGCTAAAGCAAAAACAAAACACAGCAAACAAAAAGGCTATGGTCATATTTAAGAAATCAGGAAAGCACTAAAAGAAATCATAGCATCCACACAAAATACAATTTTCCCCTCCACATGACTTGATGTGCCACTTTGTGGTCAAATAAAATCATTTCTTATGGTTCGTGAAGCTTTTCTGTTCTTTTGATTCATAACATCAACTCAGAAGCCAAAATAAACTCAGTGAAGAGTTTACTACTTCATTTTTCACATCCTTGAACAAACATGGTACCAACTAAAAAAGGTAAAAAAAAAAAATAGACATTTACTATAAAGCTCATGGCATAAACTGTAAAGCAAAAATCAATGGATGTTCCTGGAATCCAAATAAATTTGGAGTCACATGTTTACCTTGTTTTTCAGTCATTTGCTATTCTTTATCTTAAAGGACATTTAAGTTTTAGGTATACTCTAAATTATATATGCTTAAATTAAAATTCAACAAAATTAGGTATTGTGCTAGGTAATATACCTCTGTTATATTATTTAATACAAAAAGGCTACATTGAGAGTAAATCTTCACAGCAGATAAGCTCTACTTTATTAAAAACTTCACAACACCTTATAGTTTACCAGCTCTTCTAAAAGAATTCAATATACAATCAACTTATGAAGAAATATATAGTATAAAACATATATATGTGAATTATATGTACATGATATATATAAAAGAGATAGATATATAATATCTAATATAATAATGAGATATATATGATATGTATAAAGGAAATATGTATATGTATATATAGGACAATGCATATGCATAAACATAGCTCCTTTATATATATGTCATAAATATACATACACCCATAAAAGAAATTATGTGAGATGTGCATGTATGAAGGATATATATGTATATACATGAAGGATATATAATATGTAAAGTGTGTGCATGTGTAATTTGAGCCTGTGTTTATACTGCACGAAGTAAATGAATATTTTCCTACTATTGCTTATAGGTTTCTTAGTTTAGTGAAAAGGAGTACAGTGTAGGTTTAGATGTCATAATATAGGCTTAGAGGCTCAAAAATGAGATCATAGTTTTTCATCTTTTATGCAAGCATGTGTTGGACATTTATCATGACTGAGGCACTGTGATGCTCTCAGAGGGTGAAAGAATGAAGCACATGTAATTCTCACCCTCAGATTGTCACCCATCAAGGAGACAGGTGGGTCTTGGACTCAGCTTTTATTTCTCTGGTAGTGGTCAAGAATCTGGTGTTGAATCGGCTACTAGAGTTATATCAGCGCTAATATTTGGTGCCTTATAACTATCTGAGCCCCATTATTTGCTCTGCTGTGCCCTCAGGGACCAAGTGCAGAAAAAGGGGCATAGACTCAAGAGGAAAAAGGAGAAAGAGAAAGTAAGAAGGTGTATGTGGTTTCTCTGTTTACATGTAAGGATAATAACAAAATAGGATGATGCTTAAAATTTATCTACAAAGATTAGGTTGGATCTTCTTGCAAGAGCTTGACAAACATTTGATATAAGATCCATTTGTATGACTCTGTTATTCATTTAAATGATTCAGAATTTTAAAGAAAAATATACCTATTGCACTAAATAGGAGCAAAAATATCTGACATATGCCTATCTTCAACATTACTCAAAATGAAAACTGAAGTCAGAGTTCTCAGCCACAGACACGTCATAGGTCATTGTGGTTAATATGCTTTAAGAACCCGGGTTCCCCAACTAAAAGACGTCTTGGATTTTGAAATCAAAAGAGATCTGGCTTTAGAAATTGCGCATTGAAACTCCGGTACAGTATTCATAGTTCAAATGCCAGATCTAACTTGCAGGGCAATTGCGTGGATTAAAGGTAGTTTTCACAATATACACCTGCTGCATAGTAAATGCTCAACAAGTGATGTTGATAATTACTTTAATATTATACTAAAAGGCATGCAAGTTTGGGAATTCTGCAAATTTCCCATTTCAACTCTCACAGTTCCAATGATTTAACTTACTTAACTGAAGTCCTCACAAAGGAATGAAAGTATATTTTTCTCTCTTTTTTGGAGATAAAATTTAGCACACTGACCATTTACCTCTTTATGATCAAGAACTTTGACTTTAGTTTCCATTTTCAAACCCAAGCCCTTTACATTCTGAATGATGAAAAAGACACACCTAAGTCAGATCTTTTTGGATTCCCTACATCTAGTGTGTGACTGATATATTTTTCTTTAAAAATTTGAACTGCTTAAATGAAAAAAGGAAAGCCATGTATACAGGTTATATGTCAAGTGTTTGTTAACCTCCTACAGAGAAGAATAAAGGGGGATTTCCTTATCCTGTAGAAGTTTTCTATCTTGGGGATTTCCAGCTAGATTTCGTAGAAAACCATATCCCAACCCTGCTGTTTCTACAAAGATGCTTACTTGCCTCCAGAAGCAATTTCTCTGCTGAAATAAGTAACAGGGGGCATTAGAAATTCATGGAAAAACTATGCCTTAAATTTGCTCCCTGGTGAATTTAATTTTAGAAATTAATGAGCTCTGCTGATACATTTTCCTAGTAAATTAATGAAAGATTATGTAATTCTGTTTAGCTAGATTCTGGGCTCCGACCTAATAGGACATCTGTCCTCACCCCACACATACTTACAGGAATTAAAGACCAGCCTGCTAGTTGTCCTCAGGGAGTTTTAGTATTACACACCACCCACATTTGAGTCAGGGGTTGGTGAGGAGGGTGATGGTTTCTCACTGGGTGATTGGCAATCAGGGAACAATAATCAGAAAGTGCCTTGGACAGTGTCATCCCATCCTCCTTTGAGGTGTGTATGGTAAGAAGGGCAGGGAAGCCTGTTGTCATATGTTTGGTTGGCTGTCTTTGAGGAACTGAGCCAATGTGAAGGGTTCTTGGGGCCGTCTCATTAATACAAAATATCCTGAATGTGGAGGATGGCATAAATCTCTGAGAAGGACCCTGCTCTGAGGTGAACTGATGTTCCTCTTAATTGCGTCTCTTTTTAGTACAAGGGAGTTGTGAGCTTTGCTGAGTGACTGGGAGTCATTTTCCAGAAGATTCTTAAGGCTCTTCTGCTAAAATGTAGGCTATTAGCGTAGCTACTGATGCTCTGGAAGCTGAGAGACATCAAGAGTTAGCAGCCAGGCTACCCTACCAGCATAATTTAGATCACAGCTCTGCAGACAGGTGTATAACTCATCTGTTCATATGCTGAGCGTCTATACCACCTGGCTGTGTGACTTCATTTAA
The DNA here is from genome assembly GCA_003697995.1 of Taxidea taxus jeffersonii. Taxonomy (NCBI): domain Eukaryota; kingdom Metazoa; phylum Chordata; class Mammalia; order Carnivora; family Mustelidae; genus Taxidea; species Taxidea taxus. The sequence continues at coordinate 2,119 of RCUC01057134.1, read as the reverse complement.
TTCTAAACAACCCTGTGGGCTATCTCCATCCTCATCACTAATGAGGAAACTAAAACTCCTGGAAGATAATTTATCCAATGTCAGACATCCAGTGTGGATTTGGCTCTCGTATGTCTACTAAAAAAAGAAAAACACTGAGCTAAGATCATATTTATTTGGGACTAGACATAATTGTTTGTTTCAACTACCCCACATTGTAGACACCCAATTATAAAATCCATAAATGAATTAACTATTTGAAGCTTCAGATTAAATGAAAATAATAGCAACTCAATATAAGGGTTAGAGAGAGGAAAAGCACTATTAAAAACTCAAGCCAACTAGACCTGCTTCCACTTTGAAAGGGGAGGGTGACATAATTCACAGAAGAAGAGAAATAAATCTTTATATTGCTCTCTCTCTACCAGTAGACCGGCTGCTGTTTGGCAGAGCCTAACAGGGAGGTTTCACTAAGCAAAGGGCAGATGACTACTTTCTTGATAGGATTTGAGAAAGTTGTAGCTGTCTGAATAATAGGTGGCGGGAGATCCTTTTCAGGTTTAGGAAATCCCAGAAGAGAAGGAAGAGAAAAGGGGTGGGGAGGGGTGGGGTTAGGAACAGAGGCGGGGAGGAGAGACATCCAGCTAATACAGCCATTGTCTCGAGGCCATTTCTTTCTCAAGGACCAAGAAATGTTTTTAAAAAGAGAAGACTAATATTCAGTTTTTAGTTTGTTACATTTCTGTAGCACAAACCACACTTGTATCCTAAATCTTTCATAAAATCTGCTATACACAAAATAACTTTCTTTATTAAGGAAGTATAGTTGATATACAGTGTTATTTTAGTTTCAGGTGCACGACGCAGTGATCTGACAGTTCTATACATTCTGTTGTACCCACCACAAGCGTCGTCACCATCTGTCACCGTACAACATTATTACCATATTATGGACTATATTCCCTATGCTGTACTTTTCATTCCTCTGGCTTATTTATTTAATAACTGGAAATTTATACCTCTTAATCCCCTTCCCCTTTACCTTGGGTGAATAATGTGTTAGTGGAAACAGGAAAGGGCTGATTTCCACATTTCCGTGGGCATAAAGAAGAGAAAGGAGAAAACTGCAAGGAGGCAGGTGGGAGTGAGCTCCCGTGTCCTATGGGAGCCCAGGTCCCAGCCAGAAATAACCAGAAGAGTGGCAGCCCTTGAGAGAGTCTGCAGGGAGCAGCTGGATTTTATGGGGCTGCAGAATAATAAAAGGGAAAGGATGGTAGAGTTTTGATCACCACTCAGTGGTCTCCCTTTGCTTAATCAAACTTAACCTAAATCATTTTTATGGCTCATTTATTAAGAGGAGACAACATATGTAACAATGTAGCCCAGACAGTGAAAACCTTTATTGGGTGGGCTCTTTCTCAGAAAGTTGTAAAAAGACCTAAAGGAGAATTGGTCTTTTTTTAAAAAACATTGTATTCTTTTATTCAAAGAAAGGTTTGAATGGCATTAATTAAGTTTAGGATCTAGTCCGGTCATTCATTGCATGTAATATAGAATTACTGAATATCATAAGAAAGTGTTCCGTGAAATTTTCACTCTACACTGTAAAGAGTGAGCCTAGCTCAGAGATCCCCCAAGATGCTCAAAACCATCCTATAACTCGCCAGAGTGGCCAAGGTTTTCCGTCTATGAAATACCCTTCTTGGAAGGAAATGAGAGAGAGTAAATAGGAAGAAAAGTTGTCCATCTCTCTTCCACATCTACCCAACACACCCAGTCACAAAAAGGTGCTCAATTTGTTCCCTGTGAGGTTTCACCCCTGCAAAAGCTTTTCAAGAGAGGAGAGACTCTGGGTAAGAGGTAACAACAGTCTACCTGACAGGGAAGAGAATCCTGCCAGTCCAACCTCTCTCAGCGGCTGTATCATTTCTAGAAGCCCAAGGTGGAGGGGCACCCATCTACGGGTGACGGGAAACTTCAAGGGATTCTGGCTTCCTAGACCCCTGAAGAGTAGAAAGGACAATAATCTCCCAACAGAGTTTCAGCATCAGTTAGTATCTCTGCTAACCCACCGTACTCCATAGTGGTTCACATGCTTTGAAGTTATTAGCCCTTTGAAAACATAGACTCTTTTTTTTTT
>RCUC01057131.1:0-15650 GCA_003697995.1 Taxidea taxus jeffersonii | reverse complement strand
ATATGTACGTCTCCTAAATTTATTCCTGTCACATTGAATATAGTATTTCCATTTTATCAGTGACTTTTACTGAACTACTCCTTCTCTTTCCTTCCTGATATTACCCAAAACATTAAAGGTATTTCTGGTCCCAGGATTATCAGTTGTCATTCATTGTTAGAGTCACTTTTCACCAATGTCTACAGTAACAAGCTGACAATTGTCTTTCAAAGGGTCTGAAAAAAGCCTCCACATCTTTTGAGACACCTGCAGGTTTTGAGTCCAAATCCCTAATGACTCCCACTGAACACCATCTCCAATTTCTTCCAGTCTCTGGTCAGCATATCCGACCTGCAGATACTACTAACCCAGCTGGCAATACGGCGAGGTTTCTTTTCTATTCTTTTCTTTTTTTAAAAGATTTTATTTATTCATTTGAGAGAGAGAGAGAGAGAGAGCACAAGCAGGGAGAGAAGCAGAAAGAGGAGAAGCAGACTCCCTGCTGAGCTGGGATTCCCAACAAAGGGCTCCATCCCAGGAATTGGAGATCCTGACCTGAGCTGAAGGCAGATGCTTAACCATCTGAGCCACCCAAGTGCTAAAAGGTGAAGTTTCAAGTGGATCTTTCAGTGCTTGCTTTTGCTCAGGGCTCCATTCAGATTTACCTTCTTTCTGCTGTCTTTGTGCATCAGGACTAATAAAGTCTAAGTGGGGAATGTGATTTCCCAAAAATCCAAAAGTTCCACCTGTTTTTGAGTTTCCTGGTTAGTCGCTAAGTCAGTAAAGATGGTCATTTGTTTCTCAGAGTTGGCAGGATATCTCTGCTTTCTCCAGGAACTTTTATTCCTCCAAGTGTAACACACTAGGCGAGCCTTATATTTCAGCTGTGTTTATCAGCCAGACATTACTTGTCATATGGAAGACTTACACTCCTCCTGCATTCCTTTCTTCTATGAGGCAAGGAACCAACTTGCTCCTAATGGTTATCAAGTTCAGATGTCACTACACTAAATGATGATGTATGCCTTTGAATTTAAATATCCCTGTGGCAAAACCATATATATATATGTATATATACATATATATATATGCATGTATACATATACATATATATGCATATATATAAAAATAATACCATTTCACAAAAATGCAAATAGCATTATACTGGACTCCAAACAGATATTTGAAAGAAAGCATTAGTTAAATCTATTATGGCATACCAGTCATCTCTGGTGAGTTACACTTCTTGTACAGTCTTTACTATAGTGGTTATGGTTTATGTAATGAGAAGAACCACCTCCTCATATCCCTAATGACTATTGTCATATCCCATAAGTGAATGGGTTTTAATGCTCTTACTTCAATCATTTCTTTAATAAGAAGAGTACTCTTGTACTTCTAGAATTCTGTACTGCTTTATTTTCCTACAGAAAAGTGTCTGGGAAATCCAAAGATTCCCATCCAGCACGTCCAATTAAAACAGATAGCATCCCTTTTCCAAGGAGCATTAATTCTAATTTTGCATTCAAGTAAGGGCAACAGAACCTTGGGATAAATTCTCCAATCACATTTCCCAGTCTATAGCTATACCCTCCACCTCTGTTTGCCCTGTAGGCTTCACGTATGGCCTTCTATGAATGCTCTCTTCCTCTCCTGTGGGATCACTGCCCACTAGTAATTCCTACAAACTTTTCACACTACCCCCAGACCATCTCACCCATGTAGCTGTGAAAGGCCTTGGATTCCCTGCTAGGGTCTGCATGATCAAATCACAACCCTTCTCTCAGTCATCTTAGATCTTATTTCTTTATCAGAGAACATAACATTCATATGTTATTGGAGAGCATAATATTCATGTATCATAAAATTCATAATATTCATTAGCACCATATTCATGTTTATTCTGTTCTAAATTACAAGCATTATAATAGGATTACATTCATATAAGCTTGACTACTCAAGGTTAATTTGATGGGTAACTTTAAGAAGTATGAGTGTGTCATGTGGGGAACCATGGGTGGACTGAATATTTGTGTCACCCCCAAGCTCCTATTTTGAAACCCTAATTGCAGTGTGACAGTATCTGAAGACAGGGTCTTTGGAAGGTAAGAGGTCATAAGGGTGGAGCCCTCATCCTGGGATTAGTGCCCTAATAAGAAGACAAAGGCACTTGCTTCTCTCTCTCTTTACCATGTGTAGATAAAACAGGGCATCCATCTGTAAACCAAAGAAAGCCCTTACCAAATACCTTCATCCTGAACTTTCTAGTCTCTAGGAATGTGAGAAATATGTTTATTGTCTAAGCCACTCAGTATATAGTAATGTGTTATAGCCACCAGAATTGACAGCTATAGTTGGAAGAAATCTCTCTCTTATATACCAATTTTTTTTTAAAGATTTTATTTACTTATTTGACAGACAGGGATTACAAGTAGGCAGAGAGGCAGGCAGAAAGAGAGAGAGAGGAGGAGGAAGCAGGCTCCCTGCTGAGCAGAGAGCCCAATGCGGGGCTCAATCCCAGGACCCTGAGACCATGATCTGAGCCGAAGGGAGAGGCTTTAACCCACTGAGCCACTAAGGTGCCCCTTATGTACCAAATTTTGATAATGTGTTTTCTGCTGGCAATCCAGTTTTCTCTTTTTGTTATATTTTTCAATAGCTATTTAACATCTCCACTGGCTAAACAGTAAATATTCCTATGAGACCTTCCTCTGCTATCCCCCTTCCCCACCTTTTCAGGCAGAATAACTAACCTAGCAAATGAGTTACTACTCTTGAATATTACTAACAGGGTTACATAAGGATCCCAAAACTGGTGGAGAAGCAGGGAGCTGGCCATATTACAGTATCTATCATGGCCTACGTTAACAGCTTTAGCTTAGAAGTGTATCCTCACCATCATACACCCAGTCTGGGGGGCTAGGAACTGTGGTACTTTTACTTCTTCAGAAAATGGATTCCAGTAGCTAGAGAGGGAGAGTTTCTCCTCTTGGGGTAAGTGTGGAAAACTCCTTTATCCTTACCCACTGTGACAGATTAGTTTTCCTATTACCCTTAACGGCCTACTCATAAAAACTTGCAGCCACTTGGGATCAGCCAACAACCCAAATAATCCCTTTAAATCAGCATTATCTAGTTTTGGTGATTTGACCCACCCTCTCCCAAGTGGTTTATTCTGAGAATTCATGCTGGCAAGGATTAGTCTTCCACTAGGTTTTCTTCACAAAATGGCCTTTAACAGAATACCCTCTGGATTCCACAGCCTGCAGGAAATCAATGGTTATAAGTGATTTACTTTCCCAGTAAATATGTAGGCTAAAGTGGCCACTGAAGCATGGGAAGGCTTTCAGCAACCAGAAAATCTGATCTTAATTCATTCTTTGCCAATATTCCTATTTTCTTCTTTAAAGGTCCAGTTTTCACCAAAGCGAATATTAAAAGCCAGGAAAGAGTGTTTTTGTTAATTATTCTTCTGTCTCATGTTTCTTTCTATTCCCTTAGTTCCTTTAGGTCTAAATCTATTGCCTTTAAATTACATTGGTAAGAGTTGTTACTCATATTCTGTCTCTAGGCTTTTGCCAATTAATACTAATGATTAAGGAAGAGTCAACCCTGCATCAAATAATCCAAGTACTTTTCCTCCCTCTCCACTCTTAAAAAGTGTACATTGTCTTAAAGATTTATGGGTGTGAAAAGCAAGGTAGAATAGTCAAAGTTGACTTATACAAATCATAGAGCTCACCTCCACTGGTCTATTTGACTGTTCTTTCAGAAATACAGCACTGATTTTATTGCTGTAATTTTACCGTAAGTTTTGATATATAGTAGGGCATGTACTTTCATATTCTTCTTCAAGATTATGCTGGCTAATTTGGGTCTTATTCATATAAATTGTAAATCTGGCTTGCAAATGTCTAATAAATTACATTTGCATTTGGAATAAGACTGCATTGACTCTACAAGGTAGTTTAGGGTGAAGAGACATTTTTACAGTATTGAGTTTTTCCACTGAAGAAGGCATTTCCTTTTTTAAATCATATTTTTTTAAATATGAAATACAAATGAGATTAGCTGCTATTTTTCCTTTTGTGTAATGTCCTTGTCTTGGTTACACTCACCTACCTTATTAAAGCACACATGTACAGCCTTTCCCACTATCAACATCTTGCACCTGAGTGTTATCCTTATCACAATGAATAAAACTACACTGACACATTTTTTTTTATCATCCAAAAGCCATACATCAGGGCTCACTCTGGGTGCTATGCATTCTGAGTTTGGACAAATGTATAATGACATGTAACTACTATTATAGCATCGTACATAATAGTTTGGGTGCACTACAAGTCCTCTGTGTTCTGCTTTTTCTACCTTCTCCCAACCTCTGGCAAACTCTGACCTTTGTACTATCTCCAGTTACTACTTCTACAGAATGTCATCTAGTTATAATCATACAGTAGCCTTACAGATTGGTTTCTCTCACTTAGTAATATGCATCTAAGACTCCTCTGTCTTTTCATGGCTTGAGAGTTCATGTCTTTTAAGTACTAATGTACCACAGTTTATTTATCCATTTCCTACTGAAGGACATCTTGGTTATTTCAAAGTTTTGGCAATTTTAAGGTTGCTTTATAGATCTGTGTGTAAGTTTTTGTGTAACAGAGGTTTTTAACTCCTTTGAGTAAACAGGAATGAGCACAATTTCTGGGTCACATGGCAAGATTTTGTTTAGTTTTTAAGAAACCAAAACTGCCTTCCAACATGGTTATACCATTTTGCAATCCAATCAGCAATGCACGAGAGTTTCTGATATTCCACATTCTTGGTAGCATTTGGTGTTGTCTGCATTCTGGATTTTGGCATTCTAATAGATGCAGTAATATCTCAATACTCTTTTAATTTGCAGCTCCCTCAGAAATCTTTTTAATACTGAGATTAACAAGAGTTATATTGTTATATATATCTGTTATATTTTCTTCTGTTATATTTACATTTACTTCTATGATTCAGTTTAAGTTAATTTTTATATGATAGGAGGTATAAATCAAAAGCCCTTTACATGTTTATTATTTTTTATGTGGCTCTCCAATTTTGCACATAAATGACCATATCTTCTGCAAATAAAGAGACTTTTACTTCTTCCCAGAGAAAAACCTTCATTCCTTCTTTGTTCCCATTTTCTTTTAACCTGATTACATTATCATATTAGCTGGAACCTTTAGTACAATATTGAATTGCATTAGTAGGAATGTTTATCCTTGTCTCTTTCCTGTTCAGGGATTAGGAGGTTAAGGGAAGGTAGAGAGGCATGGAGACTTCATTATTAACTATGATGTTAGCTATAAATTTTTTCATAGATGTCTTTTATCACAGTGAGAAAGTACCCTTTTGTTGCTAGTTTGCTAATATTAGATTGCCAAATATTTTTGCCAAATTTACTGAAGTGATCATATAACAACTTTTTTTGAGTCTGTTAATATGGTGAATTACATTGGTTGGTTCCATATGTTAAACCAACTCTGCATATGGAGACAAACTCCACTGAATCATGATAGATCATCTTTCTATACAGGGTTAGATTTAAAAAATATTTTTGTTTAAATTTTTTTCATCTATGTTTATGAGGAATATTGGCCTATAGTTTTTATGGGTTTTGTTGTTTTTCTTGTTAATATCCTTGTCAAGTTTGGTATTAGGGTAATATTGGCCTCATAGCAGAAATTGAGTAGTATTCCTTTCTCTTCAGTTTGCTGCAATAGTTTGTGTGAAAACTCACATTACTTTTTTTTTAAATGTTAGGTAGACTTTCCCAATGAAGCAATTTTATCCTGGAATTTTTGACTGTGGGAAAATTTTTAACTACAAATTAAATTGTGTTTCTCATTATGAAGCTATTACCCTATCTATTTCTCCTTACATGTTGAAATTTTGTCAAAGAATTTGTCCATTTATTTGTGTATATTTTGTTAATGTCAAAATTATATTTAATAATTAATACTATTAATATTATTTGCAGTAACCCTTATTATCATTAAAATATCACTAGAATTAATAATGATGTCACATTTTCATTCCTGATACTGGTATTCTGATCTGATACTACAGATTGATTAATTATATTAATATTATCAAAAAGTCAGCTTTTGGGTTCATTTGTGCATCTCCTTTTTTTCAGTTTTCTGCTTTATTTCCATTTAATTATTACTATTTCCTTTGATTATTTTAGATTTAATCTTATTTCATTTTCTAGTTTCTTAATTTGGAAATTTTGACTTTAGATCCTTCTTCTTTTCTTATAGCATTTATTTATTTATTTATTTATTTTAAGATTTTATTTTATTGATTTTAACAGACAGAGATCACAAGTAGTCAGAGAGGCAGGCAGAGAGAGAGAGGAAGAGAAGTAGGCTTCCCGCTGAGCAGAGAGCCCGATGGGGGGCTCGATCCAAGGACCCTGGGATCATGACCTGAGCCGAAGGCAGAGGCTTTAACCCACTGAGCCATCCAGGCGCCCCTTCTTATAGCATTTAATGCTTTAAGTTTTCCTCTTAAATACCACCTTAGCTGCATTTCAAAATTCATGGTTTATTGTGTTTGAATTTTCATTTAGTTTGCATTTATATTTACTTTTGTTCTTGGCCCCATAATTTTTCATTTATTTCTTTGCTCCCCAGTGACTTTAAGCAGATATTTACAAATATTTTGTCCATGTTTTCCAATTGACCTCAAAAGGAGGTTTGGCTCAAATTACTTAGCCCACCATTACAAGAAGTTACCCTCCTTGGTTCTCTTATCTTCTTATCCTTTTCTTCTTCTCTCAGTCCATCCCATTACTTTAAATATCTCCCGATACTTCCAAAATTTGTAACTCTAGTGTTTAATATTTACCTGTATTCAACTGCCTATTTGATATATTCTGTTAGATTTATAAAATGGATCCTAAATGAAACATACTTCAATACAATAAAGCCACACATGACAGACACAGCTAAATTTATACTTAAGGGTAAAAAAAAAATGGAAAGTTTTCTTCTAAGTTCAGGAACAAAACATGGAAACCCATTATCAACACTTTTTTCTGATGTGGTACTGGAAGCCCTAGCCACAGTAATTAGGCAAGAAAAAGAAATAAAAAATGTCCAAATTGGAAAGGAAATAAAACTGTCCCCATCTGTAGATGGCATGATCTTATATATAGAAAACCTTAAAGATTCCACCAAAAAACTGTGAGGACTAATAAACAAATTCAGTAAAGTTGCAAGATACAAATCAACATAAAAAAAAATCAGTTGTGTTTCTACACACTAACAATGAACTATCTGAACAAGAAATTAGGAAGATAATCCCATTTACAATAACACCAAAAACAGTAAAATACTTAGAAGGTGAAAGACTTGTATATCGAACACCATAAAACACTGAGGAAGGCAATTATACAAGACACAAACAAACGGCAGGTCATCCTGTGTTAATGGATTGGAAGAGTTGATATTGTTAAAATATCCCTGCCACTCAAAGCAATCTACAGATTCAATGCAAATCCCTATCAAAATAAAAATGGCATTTTTTTTTCAAAAACAGAAAAAATAATTCTACATTTCAAGTGGAACCACAGACAACCATGAGTAACTATATCAATCCTGAGAAAGAAAAAGAAAGCTGCAGACACCACACTTTCTGATTTCAAAATATACTTCAAAACTATAGTAATGAAAAAAAATATAATACTGACATAAAAGCAGACATATAGAGCAATATGAGAACCCAGAAATAAATCTATGCTACATGGTGAAATGGATACATGGATATTTAACAAGGGTCCCAGGAATATAAAATGAGGAAAGGATACTCTCTTCAAAAAATAGTGCAGGGAAAACAAGTTTTCCACATGCAGAAGAATAAAACTGGATCCTTATTTTACAGCATTCACAAAACCAACTCAAAATGGATTATAGATAAATACATGACTTCAAACTGTAAAATTCCTAAAAGAAAGCAAAAAAGAAAATCTTCATGACCTTAGTCCTGCCAATGATTTCATAAATATGACACCAAAAGCATGGGCGACGAAAACAAAATTAGATAAGTGGAAGCATATCAAATAAAAAGGCTTCTGCACAGCAAAAGAAACAATTAACAAAATGAAAAGGAAACCTACAGAATTTTTATAGAAAAAAAAATTTACAAACCATATATCACATCCAAGATACATAAAGAATTCATACAACTTTTTTTAAAAAATCCAATTTAAAAAATGAGTCCAGGAACTAAGTAGACATTTTTCAAAGATGACATTCAGAGAGCCAACAGATACATGATAGTATGCTCAAACATCAGAAAAATACAAATCAAAACTACAGTGAAATATCACCTACTACCTGTTAATACGACTATCGTCAGGAAGGCCAAAGTGTTAGCGAGGATGTTGAGAAAAGGGAACATTTGCACACTGTTGGTTGGAATGTAAACTGGTTCAGCCACATATTCAGAAAACATTATGGAGCGTCTTTGAAAAATTAAAAATAAATCTACCCTATGATCCAGCAATTCCACCTCTGAGTAAAGATTGAAAAAAGAAAAGGAAAACGGGAACTGAAGAAATACTTGCATTCCCACATTTACTGCAGCATTATTCACAATAGCCAAATCTGGAAACAATCTAGGTTGTTACCCATCAACAAATGAATGGACAAAGAAAATATAATATATATGTGATAATTCAGCCATGGGAATAAAAAAAGGACACACTGCCATTTGTGAAAATGTGCATGAAGCTTGAGCACGTTATGCTAAGTGAGAAAAATCAGGGAAAGATAAGTAACATGATACCACTTGTGTATGGAATTTTTAAAAAGCCAACTTGTTAAAACAGAGTTGTAAAATGATATTCAGCAGGGAAAGGGCCTAGGGAATAAGACAGATTTATCCAAACTTACAGCCAGTAGTAAATAAGTCCTAAGGATCTAATGTATAGTATAGTGAATATACACAATATTGCATTATAATTGTCAAATTTGCTAAACGACTAGAATTTAACTGTTCCAACCATTAAACAGAAGTGATAATTATGGCATTGGCAATCATACTACAATAAATAAGTGTATGAAATTAACATACTGCATATTCCAAATCTATTCTCCAAGTCAGCCACATTTTTGTAAATGACACCATTATCTACCCAGTTAATCAACCCAAAAGGTATTACTCTCAATTCTCCTCTAACCTTTATCCTCCACTGTAGTAAATCCTTTAGTCATCCAATTGAATATCACAGTGTATCTTGAATTCATCCTCATCTGTTCACCTTCACTGATATTATTTCTTACTTATGACTATATCACTCCCCTACTTTAATCATTTAATCATTCCTATTTGTCTTAAAACCAAGTCTAATTTCCTAAGCAAGTTCTCCAAGGCACTTAATTCCTCTGACATACCCTGCTCTCTTCTTGTTCAGTTGTACTCAGCTAACTTTAGTATGCTCAAAATGCTTTTCATATCTAGAACATTTCTTAGGTTTTTTTTTAATGTGTCAAAAATTTTCTTCCCTACAACCCATCCTATTCCTTTAAGAAATCATCTTTCAGCCCTCAACTTAGGAGTCACTTTCTCTTGAATACCATCTTTGATCTTTCACCATCAAATACATTTCCAGTATGTAATAGGTACTCCTTCTCTGCACACCTATAGAATTATGGACATTATGGATTTTTTTAACTATTGCACCCCCATCTTCTAACCAAATTCCTATTATATAGTAAGTCATCAGTAAGGATTATAAAATAAGCAATTCAACCAATAATTATAATTCATTGCAAACTGTTGCTTGTTCTTTCTAATTTTAAAGAGTAAGTCATCTAGAATCTTATTCTGTTTGGTATGAGGAATGAATTATTTTTTATTAATAATATCTAAAATTTTACCACTAATATATCCTATCTTATTTGTCACTTACCAAAAAGGTGACATAAGTTTGATTGTTTTTATAATTTGTCAATTCACTACTTAATTTTAAAATCCGTGTGTCAAAAAAAATCCATTTGTCATGCAATTTCAATATCTTTTTGTATGCTTAATTTTGGTAGAACATATTTCCTATTGTGACTCTTTCTACAGTGTTTTCTTGCCTTATTTTCTGTATCAAATACATTAACATATTTTCAAAGACCTTTATTAGATCATTAATTTTTGAACTTTGTATTTCAGGTGGCATAATACTAAGCATGTAACACATAATAAATATTTAACAAAAATTCTGCATTAAACTTGAATTAAATATTCCTCTTGAGTACATTTGATCTCCCACTTCAATGGGAATGTATTGCTTAGTTTTTTAGAATATTTTAACAAAAGAATTTTCTATTATATTTTCTATTCCTCTTGTTAGATTGAGTGATGAAATTTAATTTTTATTCATATTTTGAATGAATGCTTTTTTTTAAAACATTTTATTTATTTGACAGAGAGAGACACAGTGAGAGAGGGAACACAAGCAGAGGGAGTGAGAGAGGGAGAACCAGGCTCCCCAACGAGCAGGGAGCCTGATCTGATCAAAGGATCGTAGGATTATGACCTGAGCCAAAGGCAGGCGCCCAACAGCTGAGCTACCCGGGTGCCCCTGAATGCTCTTTTTACATGTCCATGTGTTTTTATACATTATTTTGCTATTTACATTTAGTATTTTAATGTATAGGAAATGTTGACCAAATTTGTCTTTATTGGATATAATCTGAAACTTTCTAATAAGATAAGACAGACCTACCTATAAGATCAGTTTTAGCTTACTCTCATCTCCATAGATTTGGTGCTGTTTACAAAGCACTCTCTCCCTTTGTTTTTTTAATACTCATCTTTATATGATTTTTCTTTCTTTTCTTTTCCTTCTTTTCAAGAAGGAAATTCATTCCTTCTTGACTATCCCTAGTGCTCTCTTCACTTCTCATATCATTCTATATCATGTCTTTGGTAAACTGTTGCTTTAAATGATCATTTTTCTGATTATGATTTCTAAGGCTTCATTTTTTTATTCAGAAATCTGTCTTAATCCTTGGACATTATTCTTATCTTCTGACTATCTCTATTTAAATTGGACTCCATTAGGACTCCAATGACAGTATGTTGAAAACTTAGATAACCATATTTCTTTCCCTCATGTCCCAAACTCTAAACAGAATAAAATCTTTTCATTATCCTTCATTTCATATTTTTATGAATGGCATCCAAATAATAAACCTTGTCATCTGACACCCCTCTCTATCACCATTTTGAATATAGCCAGTTATCCCTAGGTACTGTTTTTCTACCTCTAAAATAGTTCACATTTTCCTTAACTTTGCCCAAGATTACTTCTTCAGCATCTTTTCATAATTATAATATTGTTATAGCTTTCTCACTTATTTCTTTTTTTTTTAAGATTTTATTTATTTATTTGATAGACAGAGATCACAAGTAGGCAGAGAGGCAGAGAGAGAGAAGAGGAAGCAGGCTGTCTGCAGAGCAGAGAGCCCGATGCGGGGCTCAATCCAGGACGCTGGGATCATGACCCGAGCCGAAGGCAGCGGCTTTAACCCACTGAGCCACCCAGGTGCCCCTCTCACTTATTTCTTATGCCAATCCTTTTCTTGGTTCTAGTCTATTCTCCACAGTACTGCAAGATAAATCTGTCTAAGAAATAAAACATTTTACTACACCCAGTAATTTCTCCTGCTCTCTAATACAATGTCTTTATGGTGTCCAAATATTCAAGTGTAAAGGAAAAAAGTCAATCAGCATCATCTCTCTAACTTCTGTTTTCAGTGAACAAAACCTTGACTCTTTTCTGTAGCATTGTATAGGTGTGACTTACTTGATCATCTTTTCAACACATTTAATGAATGCATATTAAAAGCCAGGGATTCTGTGAAGTGTGTAAACCTGGCGATTCATAGACCTGTACCCCTGGGGCTAATCATACATGGTTATAAAAAATATAAAAAAATATATGGTTATAAAAAAATAAAAAATTTTTAAAAAGCCAGGGATTATGTCAGCTGGGTGATACAAGATGAACAGGATGTTATTTCTACTTTATTCTTTACAAATGGGAGACCCAGGTAAACAGAAAAATCACAACCTGAAATAACTGTAGTTGCTGGATATGAACATAATTTTATGGCAACACAAGATATTGAAAACAAGCAAAACCTCTGCACGCGCAAGTAGGAAAAGGTTCATAAAGGTTTGGACTGATTCTGGAAGAATGACTATGAGTATGATATGTGAAGAAATGGGAGTCATGCTTTTGGGGCAGAGGAAACCGATATTCATCAAAGTGCAACCGAAAAAAATTGAACATGGCAGAGGAGTAATGAAATTTCAATATTCTAGGGACATGATGCTTATAATAAGAAAATATGGTGAGATAGAATTTTGGAAGGAAGAAAAAGGGTAAAGAGCGTCATTTCCATTTCATTTGTACTTTTCTGCATGTATTTCACAAGTAGATAACATTATAATTTTGACTATAGATTGTAAATATGGAAAATCATATTAAGAAAATCATAGGTTGCCCTTAGCATAAAAATATTTCAAATTATTTGTGAACCTGAATATATTACTTTTTTATGGAAAATCTATATAGATGTGTCTGGTAGTTAAAACTGTAGGAGACAAAAGTTCAATGAAGACTTACTGTATTATTTCAATTCTTAAAAACATTTAAATAAAATCATTACTTCTAGAATTACAAATTTAATATGAATCTGAAATATTAAAACAAGACTCTGGGTAGTTAAAGGTGCTACTTTTAACTGAAAGGTATGTTATTAAACCCTAAATTTAGAATATATGAAATTTAGTATAGTACTTGGAATTATTAGCTTATTTCAAGAAATTTTTCTTTGGCATTAGTTACTTATGTTTTTGGATAGTATCATAACTCTATCTCTTCCTTAGGAAATATCCTTTTTGTTGTAAAGGGTTTAGGTTTGTTGGGTCATATTCCTATCTGAGAACTAAACTCCATGTCTTTGTGAATGAAATATCCCTTTTTCTCCCTGTCATTCTCCAGTATGCTTTGTTAAGGTAACTGTGAAATCCTTCTCATTTTCTTGAAACAATATTTATTTCATCTATTCTATTCACTTCAGTTGAAATATTTCAGTACTTAATATATTCTGTCACATCTTTTTAATGTACACCTAAACCAGGTGGAAAAAATAAGTAACTGTATCTCACACCCAGAGAAGTGAGGGAAGTTTTTTTCTTCCTCAGTATGATTAAAAAATAAAATATGGAAACTGAAAGCTGAAAGGACATAAAGTTCTCATCCTTTGTAATATGTCTTATTTTTACTTCCTAAAAAAAACTATCAAGAAATTTTTTAAAACATGCATTAATTACAGAGTTTCCCACAATGTAGTACATGTACCATTGGGATCACCTCAGAAGACTGTCCACAGTTAATAAATGGACATTTTTTTACTTCAGTCACTTTGAATTTATGTTAATACATGCTAGAAAATTTTAACTAACAAATAAACGTTTTCCTAAATATTATCACTTAAAGTGAGGCAACAGTCATTTAAGTTCAAAAATAACTGATGTATTATTTTTCTTAAGTCAAACAAATTGGAAATGGTCGAGTGATACCAAAAATAAATAAATAAGAGTGATGTGTGGAAAAGGAAAAGTTGTAACCCTTCACACAGATGACTAAATTGTTTGCAGACATGTTAAATAGGCAGAAATCAATTTCTTCAGACTTTTATGACTAAGATATTTGCCATAACATAGAGCTCAATGATTAATGATTATTATCATTGTTTATTAAACATATGAAGAAAGAACCTGGGAATTAAAGGAACGGTGTATTAGCACAAGAAACATCTAACTATATAGATTAAATTCACGCCATTGGACGTTTATATTACTTTTGGTTTTGTTTCCTTAAATTCTCAAGCTCTGTGATTCTGAGTTAAAGGCAGATTTTACTCATTTCTTTGGAAGTCACAGAAGACAAGGGGACTTAGAGATTTTCAAACTGAATTCATATGCACTTCTTAAAGGAAACACAACTAGAGAAAAAAAGAAGAAAGGAAAGAAAAAAAAAGATACTCTTTTCATTTTGTTTTGACAAATGTTTTGGTAAACAGGAAAATACAGGAGCACTACAACCTCAAGCATCTGCTTTCCATCTGAGGGAAAATAGGAGCACACTGGGTGTTTTTTTGGTTACAGAAGTAGGAAAACTACATCCCAGAAAGAATGAGTTTCAGGTTATAGTGACAAACTAGTCTTAAACATGGGTTTCCCAACAACTAACCCAATGCCTTTTTTGGTCTGACCTTTTCAATTATGAGAAAGGAGATGAAAGTCATCTTTCTAAAGCAAATACAATTTTTGAAGAAAAGAAAATACTAGAAGTATCAATAATTATAAATAATAATTTGGACATGGATTATTTCTTTGGAACAGTAAAGCTAATGCAAGGCAGACAGAGACAGATTCCTTTAAATTTTAATAAACATAAATGTACCTTAAAAATTATCCAATGTAGCATTCAACAAACACACTTGCCCAAAGATCTAGTCCCAAGCCATCAATCTTTGAATATAGTTGCCCCAAGCATATGACTGTTTGGCCCCTTAGAGCCAATTATAAGTTTCATAAACAGTCATCATTCAGTAAATCAGACCAGCCAGCATGGTTGGATGCATTCCTTTTGGTAAATTGGAATGGTCTATAGCAAATAAGCCACAAACATTCCTATTTTCCAAGCACTGAGTTTTCTCAATGACAAGTTATTATGAATCATCAATCTGAAATGGAAATTTTAAAAAAATAAAATGAGTATTGAAGAAGTATCCTAAATATGTTGCAACTCTGTAACAGGCCATTCCTTCTTTTTACCCGTCACTGTTTTCAACTTCTTCAAACATAGCTGAGCCACTAGAAAACATTTGCTGGACAAATTATCTAAGAGGCTTTTTATTATTATTCTGTTTCGAAGCTGGAGGCATATGTGTATTTTGTTTCAAACAGAACTTTGATTTCTAGTAAGTAAAAGAGAAAATATTCTTTTTAATAACACTAGTTTTGGGGTTTGCTCACTACAGCTCTTAACACTGTAAATATAACTGAATGGTATATAATTATAGCTTCACGAGATACTTGATATTTATAGGCACATTGAACTTTCCCTATAATAATGCCACTTTAATGATTCCTATAACAGAAATTTGATGGGAAGAACATATTTACTTTCTTCATTCTTTTGCCTACTATTCTTATAAACAAGAGTTTCAACAAAGATCTGTCTCTTCCAAATAAGGAATAATTTAACACGTTTTTTTTTTTCCTTCTCACTCTACAAGGAGGTGGGCCCTTATATTAAATACTATGTTACCTGAAACTAGTGACCTATCAGAAAAATGATATTCCCTTCTCACAAAGAAAATTATAATGCTTCAGAATAAAAGCAGCACAGCAACCTATTTTTTTTTCTTAATACATCTTGAGCTATAGCACATAGCATACCAGGATTTCAGCATCAGTCTTTCAATTACAAGAAATAAGAAGGAGAGATAAGATGTGGGTTCACAGAGGCATTTGACAAGGTAAATGGAGAAAAAGTTGTACCTGAACAGGAATCAAGAAAAAGAAAATATTTCTTAACATTTAACATTTCCTGA